>JAAXNX010000487.1:0-28651 GCA_036491905.1 Folsomia manolachei | reverse complement strand
TTTGTCAATAAAACAACGAAACTTTGATAGTTTGAGTTGTAATCATATTTACTTGGTAAATTGTTTCGTCGTCCCAGTGTGGATTAATTTCTCCCATTTTAGAAGCCACACGATTGTGTTCTCTGGCCATTAGAGTGTGCATGCAAGTGAGAACCTGGGAACATTTATTTTTTTATACGACTGCTACTAAAATTTTGGTAGTAATGAGTATTCTTACCAATTGTTCGTTTACTCGAATCTCGCCTGAAATAAAATAATGAAAAAATAAAAGTGTGGATTAAACAACAACGTCGACATAAAGCTCGCTTGAGAGGGGCACTTGATAATCGAGCCATTAAGGCACTGCCATAATGGACATTCATTGATGACAATCTTTGCATGATTTGGGTATTTCATTTTTTGTCTTCTTTCTTACCAGCATCAAAACAGTACATGGAACGGTTTCTGGAAGTTGGACAAAGAAATGATTTCATTCATTGTGGTTTCTAAAATGTTTAATGAAAGGGGTAAAATGAAAAAAAGTTTATCTTACGGCCTTGTGCAGCCTTCATCAGGAATGTCAAGCTTGAGTGGAAGCAAGTCGTGAAGGCCATATTGTGCTGTAATGTACCCGTTGAGGCAAAGTGATATTTAGTATTTGTACATAAAATCATTTATTGTTTGTTCTATGTAGTTTTGATTATTCAAGTTGTCGTCCATAATTTACACCTTACCAAAAACTGGGTTCATTCTCAAAAGTCCTCCATACCCCGTACGAAGGGATCGAGCAAAGTTCTCTTCCACACCGTACACAGTATTACCGTCAAGAATGCCAGTTAGAATGTTGAACTGATTTCTGGATCCTGGTGAAAAAATATGTTATAGTTGATAAAAAATTAAGCAAATTATTCTGCAATCAGCCATCCATGCCGAAAAATGGGACGATCGTCTCGCGTACCCAATCTACAGCCAGCACGGACACCAGGAAATCCACGAACAAAGTCGATACAACGGACACCATAGACGCCATAAAATGGATCATCATGAGGGATATCGATTTGAAGGCAGTAAGGATTCCTTGAATTTGGTGATCGCCGACAACATTCTTCTGGCTCGTTACGAGTGACGGGGTCTGTAATTAATGACATAAATAAATGGTATAAATAAATAAAGTTCCCAAAAGGACAGTTGACGCAAGAACCCTTTTTCTTTAAATTAAAGCAGGTTAATTCATTTATTATGTGTCATCTATCTTTTTTGTTTGTATCCAACTAACCCAGTGGAGTGGCCGTTAACGTCAAATCGTGATCCATAAACTGTCCCCAAGAGATAAGAAGAATTGTGGCGGCGTGGTCGTGATACCCTTCGTCAGGGTGAATGGTACGCGACACAATTCGAGGTGGGGGCAGAGCAGATCCATGCGACCCCACACGAGGGTCAGACACGGCATCGGAATATACGGGCTTCAACAATCTGCAACATTATATTTCAAACATTATACAATCTGGTTGAGATACAGGCGTACATAGAAAATTTGTAATTTGTTATATTTACAATCTACGCCTATAATTAATTTTATGCTTCATTTTGTATCATAAACTTAAAAAAATGCATTAGTGGTGGTTAAAAGTTGCAAAAATTACGATTGTAACCACATTGAAAAAATGTCCAACACAGACCCATTTACACAACCAACCACCACTTGACCATGAAGAAAACAGCAATTTATTTATGACTGTGAGGTTTACGAGTCATGAATGTAAAGTACAATTAAAATGTCGAAAGAACAAGTGCATCTGTCTGTTTTATCTGGTAACATTAGTCTCTGCCTGCGCCTTGCATTG
This sequence comes from Folsomia manolachei, assembly GCA_036491905.1. NCBI lineage: Eukaryota > Metazoa > Arthropoda > Collembola > Entomobryomorpha > Isotomidae > Folsomia > Folsomia manolachei. Next base: position 26,828 of record JAAXNX010000487.1, on the reverse strand, counting down.
CATTGCATTTCTTTGCTTCATGCTTCATGACTTTCAGTTGCGTACATACTACATTTCTACGTTCGAGATTGCAAAAGTTGAATTGTTGCTTAAATTAACTCAACTCTAACGCCAATGTGCAAACGCGAGTTAGTTTAGTTCAGATTCAGAACTATGGAAAGACGAAGATCGTAAAATTTTGAAGTCTGCAAAGTAAATATTACAATAAAACAATGACCCATCTTATTTCGTGTTTGCAACCTTTTTAATGTAAGTCATTAATTAAATTAGCAAAATAAAAAGCAAATTGTAAATTGTGAGTGCAAGGACGATTAAATGTTGCATTGATTAATAATAGTGGTAAAAATCTCACCTAGTAAATGTGGACTGAACAGCTCCCCAGGTTGGATGTTTTAAATTGTTGCAGAGACCATCATATCTTCTGTACTTGCCAGGTTGACAATGAACATTTGACAAAAAAGCAGGGCAAATTTCTCTAATGGCCGTTTTTGATGTGTCAATCAGAGGAAGACCCTATAATTTATTTATCGATGCAACATTGGCTTCAAATACGTCATTCATGAACTTAATCAAAATTCAATACCACCATTTCCTCTCACTTACGTGCTCAATCTCGTCCACAGATAAGCCATACCTGTCACGAAAAATAGTATTTATCAGAAATCAGAGACACGAATTAAATCACGATCATCAACTTTTTAATTCATCTTCATTTCATGGCTCCAGTTAATAATAAAAATGAGCAATGTCAACTTTCATTGATATGCAGATAATTTAGATCAGGCTGCTTTTCGTGACAATTAAATTCGCAATCCATTTCAAAAAGTCATCAATACAATTTTTAGCCTTAACAATAACACATTATAAGACAATATATACAAATGGCAACTCACGTTCTTCCTAATATCCTGGAGACTTCCAGTAATAGCTCTCCTACGGTGGCCAACTCTTCATGTTGGTATCTCTCTCTCCTTTCAGCAACCCCTGCAAAAAACGGCAATTTTATTTTACTTCAATTATTTCTTCAATACTTCCGAAAAAAACTCGAGCGTTTGAAAATCACTCCAGGTCATAAGTCTATATGATACTGAATTCGTGAGAAATGGACATTGTGTATTTTTTCAAAAAAAATTGTATCATTCATATCTAAATTAATTCAGGCAGCGACATCAGTGATCAAAACCAAAATTCCAATGCCAACTCCTATAAAATATTGCGCAACGATTGAGCAACCCGGCCACGACAAAGTCCATAGCAGTTGAAGTCGATCCACTTTATTTTTTGGAGCTTCAAAAGGTTTCATCTTACTCTTGCTCAGTTATACTCATTCAAGTGTACAACTATTTATATTACAATCAGGTGAACATTTTTTTTTTTAAATTGGTCAAGAAAACTTACTGATATACTTCCTAGCTTGGCCATAGGCGTTGTTGACCGCATCATAGGTGATGCAGGTATGAGCTCCTCCACCGTAATTGTTCCTGTAGAAAAAATAAGCAGTACAAAATTAGCTAATTATAATAATCATAATTTATCGTTTCATTAGCAAATTATTTGTTTAATTGACAGCGAAGAGAAGTCAGTAGCAATTGAGCATGCATGTTGCGAGTACAAGATACTTTATTCGACTTGTACTCAAGCAATGTGCGTTTTTGTCGTTCATTAAAAACGGTCACGAGCTTCTTAATTGTGTTTTTTATTGGCACCTTAATGAAATGTGAGTTTTTAGGAGAAGTGTTAAATATTGGGAAAGTCGGACAGCCGGTCACCGCTGCATGATTTTTTTCAGCAGGTTTTGCAATCAATGGATTCAACGTACAAGTGTAAAAGTAGCTGATTTCTTGTATTTGGAAGCGGTGTTTGCTCTGTGATTTCCATTCAAAATACCTTGTATTGAATTGTCACGAAATTTAGTGGACATGGTGCAAACTGCTGAATTATAACTATACAGCCGCGACCGGTACCATCACTGGTGGCATGTTACTTTCTGATAATGACAATTTGTTTCATACCATGCATGCACAGCCAACCCCAATATCATTCATTATTACAGCAGAATGAAGTAATTTTTAGGATGATAATAAATTTTGAAGTGATAGATGATTCTGTGTACGACATATGAAACGAATACTGATGATCGCATCGTAAGATAAGCTGTAAGAAGACAAGAATAAAGTTACCACAGACTTTGTTAGCGGTTACACGTCAAAACCTAACTTGTTGCACCCAGGATGTATTATAGACATCTACAGAATGTGGTGTTGCAGTTTCAGATAAGGTAATGAGACAAAATCCATCACGGTTTACTTGATTGTTGAGATGAATCGAGCGTGTTTAAAGTGAGCAATGGATTAATGTCTAATCTAATTCCATTCAAAAGTCTTTTACTTTCTGCTTAGTTCTGACTTAACATAAAATTATTGCGGGGTTGGTTTTGGTTTGATTACACAGTTTCTCGTAACTATTCAATTTGAGACGATTCTGCAACGATATCAGAAGATGAGTGCTCATTGCTTAAAGTATAAAAGTTTTAAAACAACTTTGGTTTCAGGAGCAGAGTAATTTAAAGCTTAACTCTAACCTGCATTCATATCCAATCGTGTTTTTTATTCTTCTAAAGTTTATTTTAACCTTCTGTTGGTTGCGATTAAATAAGTGCAAATAATACACACAAAGCTGACAAACAAAGAGATGATTGTGCATTTCAAATTTAAACCAGATTTAACTAGTTATAACCGCTAACAATTTACATTGTATTTACTTCTATCCATAATGCTTAACAGCTTAGGTTTGTCAAAAACAAAAAAAAATTGTGCAAAACTGATTATTGATCTAGATATTAAAAAGTTACATTCGATATTCCTTAACACCTATTACTGTCCGCAACAAATTCACATCAATTATAGTCAGTAACTTAACTTAATGTTATAATTTAAGGGAACCAAATATGTATGAAAATTATCGAATACTTTATTCCACAAACTCAATGATTCAGACGAAGTCAGCGAGCCTTTTTCCCAGATTNGAACCAAATATGTATGAAAATTATCGAATACTTTATTCCACAAACTCAATGATTCAGACGAAGTCAGCGAGCCTTTTTCCCAGATTCATAAGCAAGTCTTCGCATCCAAGCTAAAATAATCCAACTATACCAAACTATTGTATTTCGCAGCAAAGAAAGGGTGTCAAAAACACAAAGTGCAGCCGACACATATAAGCATAAACCTTGAGACACTTTGTTTCAGGAATAATTAAGTCAGTGTCGGTCTCGAAAATTCAAAGTCATTGGTAATGGCTTGCATGGTACTAATAGTAATGGATTAGTAGAAGTAAAACAAAAAAAACGCTATTGGTGATATCTCTAAAGTGACACGCAATTATCCATTTGATGGAGTCGTATATATATTTTATAGTTTGTCATTAGTTCAATACTGTAAAATATTCCACAAATTCCGATGAAAGTAATTCCACTTATTCTATGTTTTAGTTTCCTGGAAATAATAAATAATCGTTTTCCATGAAAAGATCGCTCTCTATCTCGTGAAATGTTGACTATTTTGTTAGCCCAATGTCTTTACTTTGAATTGTATAGACTACGATATTTTTTCCTGAAAGTCTATCTCACCACAGATTTTCTTTTCTTCTCAATTTTGTCTGAATTCACTTGTCTGCCGTAATTTGAACACAATCATAGTTTCAACCCCATTGACTTGGTGTGAGTTCCTCCATTGTACAATCAAGCCGGAAGTTTAGGCCCTTAGCTTAGAATACATACATTTGATAAGATGGTACTCTGTTCTATTTTTACAGTCTCTCAATAGTTTGTGCATTTATAGTGGCCAGATCGAAATAGATCAGAGCGTGAATGACGAATTAAAGGGTAACACAATATAGTCGTGTGCTAAAGGCATGTATATCACTATTGTATTGCAATAGACTTCATGCAATAGTGATTGGCTGGTGTTGAGGTTGGTTGGGGTCTCGGCTCAAAATCGGCTCATTGATTAACAATACTTAGTCGATCTGTTCAACAAAAGGTATACAGATAAAAAAAGATTGAGCGAGAAAAGGGAAGTTTTGTGATTTTGACTAAATAGGTACTCATGAATTAATAAAAAATGGTATGGCTGTTCCTGTTTATTGAGATCAGAGTTTCATTGAAGCTCGCAGATTGAGATTTGCTCACAATGAGGCACAATGAATTGGCCATTTCTGTCTTAAAGTAAGTTTATAATTCAAAGAATTTGACATGATTCAAACACCTCATAATAAGCTGTAACAACAAGAGACCTACTACGTCGAGGTCAGGAGATTTTAATACCTAATTATACCACATGTATTGAATTAACGTCATACATGACTCAACTTTATGCAGACATGCTGTGGTGATTCTATTTGAAGGGATCAAACAAATTTATCATTGGATTGTAGTCAGCTACGGCTATCATTGAATCCATAGCATATTATTACATAAATAGTAAAGTATCTAACTCAAAAATTGGACAAGTAGTGAAGACAAGGTAAAGCAAATGGGACGGAGTGAAGTGTAACGAACATGAACGAACGGAAGGAAATGCGGATACAATAAAAATGCATTTATACTTATGGCATAGATCTCAGGCTTACTTGAATTTTGGTGGGCACTGAGCGCATTCGACAAGGAAATACAGATTTTTATGTCTTCAAAAAACCATTGAACATATTTTCGTTTGCTTCTAAAGCCTAAATTATGAAAACTGAGAAAGGTTATAAAATGTCAATTGTAACTACAAAAATTGCTGAACATTTTCTTTTCATCCTCCTTTTTAATCATCGTTTTATCCGAAAAATTCACGGTGGAGATGCAATTTTTATTCTAGATATTAATAAAGAAAGGGTTCACTCTTTTAATAAGTATCGCAATTAATATCAACTTAGTATGCAATACTATACTACCAGGATTTTAAATATTTTAGAATTTAGACGATTACAGATAAATGATTATGGTCGACCATTCTTTATTTTATTTGCGTACATGCGAAATCCACACATATTATTATGTAAGAATTAAAAAGATGTAAAATTTAATGGCTGGTCAATATAACACAAGCAAACAATGACCAGCTAACTGTTAGAAAAGTCAATAATCGCCTCAAAGCACCTTACACGCATAATTAGCTGCTCTTCGTGGCTGATTGTGTTGGATTGTATTATTGATCTTGTGCCAAGAAATTATATTAACAGCAAGTTTTTAAATACTTGCTTGATGCATGCAAAACATAATAAAGGTAGATAAATGAGGTGAACTCGGATATGAATTAATTCATAACTGACCACACAATAATTATTATCAATCGACTGTTCTCAATTTATAACTTTAATCAATTCATCACTCATTTTCAATTCTTGGCTTGACTTGTTTCTTTTAAGCTATAAAAGTTGTGAAAATTTCGTGCATAAATCATGCTTGTGATGTCACATGTGCGAAAAATAAATAGAGGAAGGAAACCTTGCAAAAAATGAAGAAAGGGAAATTATCGCGTTTATAATCCAATACAAAAATTTTAATTACATCAATTATTTTTTAGTCCTGCTATTTATTTGTTGACTTTTCAATCAAATTTTTAAAATCAAAATCATACTTTGACCTGAAAATACAAAAAAAACTATTCCCAGTAGTCTAACAAAGTCAACACCAACTAAGCCTGCAATTTGTTTGCTGCAAACAAATTTCAACAACAATTTCAAACGAAGCCTAATCAAATCACGTCGTTCATTCACTTTCACTTTCTTCCCAGGATTAGCAGAGCATCTAACTAGATGCCACTTCAAACTTAATATGTGACAAATGATGGTATTCCAAACAATGGGATTTTACTTAGCTGAAGTACCGTTAACGCATACCAACAATAAAATACCACACTTACAATGTTTACTGCACGAACGGAATCAAGGAATTGATGCGATATCCTAAGAAGTGCTTATTTTAACATAAATTGGATTATGGTTAATAATGTAATACTACAATGACTTCAGATAGATGGTATCTAATCACACTAATCAGCATTCAAGAAAATTAAATTATCCATTAAAGCAAAAATTCTGAAAGGATGAGATGGAACTATTTCGCACATTTACTTGCTGAATTAAGAAGATGGTCGTCCTTCCTTCCATAACTCATTTATCTTCACTTAGTCTTCTTAGCCTCATTTTATTTTACTTCATCTTCCTTTCCTCACTTAACAACCAACCAACCTACATTGTGTGATGTGAGGTGCCATTAATTAAAGCGTATTATTCCATATTATTACGCAACACTATGCGAGCTGAAAAGTACAAAGGATGCAATACGATGCAATAATGCAACGAAACAAAACGCACAGGTTGCCTATTCATATTATGTAGGCGCAAGAAAATGCAAAATTCAGAATAAGGAGAATTAAAGACCACCTCATAATAATTTTCGTTGTTGATGATGGCATAATGATGAGACTTTGATTTACGAGCTTTGTAAATTCGCAATTTATTATACCGACAGCAAGCATGGAAAACAAAAGGACACTCGGATATCTCATCTCTTGCAAAAGAACCCATGACTAAATGAAGATCAAAATTAAATTGAATATTGTTTTTGTTCTCTTGTATTCTTAATTTTAATAATTTTACTTAAGTAAGTTGTATAACCAGAGTGAATAATGGTTCTTTTTAATTCAAAACTTGAAAAATGTTGCAGTTAATTAACAGCAACAGCGGAATTATTCAAAGCAAAAGTGTTTTGAATACTTGGATGAAAAGAAGGGAATGAGGTCATAATAAAAATAATAATCGCTTGCTTTGTAGTATGCTGGGTTAGGTTTGTTTTATCGCAAGTAAAATTGACTGATATGATCCCGGAAATTTTGATTTTCTTTTTGCTTCTTTTGTTCGAAATTCTTTGAATAATAGAATACTACCCTTTGCATTTTGCCACCCACGGTATATTATAATCATGTAAAATAAAATGTCATTTTTTGCTGACCCAACCCAGTACATTGTTTACATGGTTTGAACTTTGACATTTATAAATATTGTAAAAAAATTGTAGTTTATAAAGATTAAAAACAGCAAATGCAAGCATTGTATTCACTTATATTCGATTTGAACCTTGGGTAATGCAATGCGAATACAAATCATAAGATTGTATATTGTGGAAGACATTGAAACATATCATGCTTAGCATACCGTGATTCAGCTATCTGCTAATAAGTCTTTCCATTTTATTAAATGTAAGCCTGTTAGTTGTGTCAAATTATTTGCCAAATTCCAACTTTTCATCTGGTTACGTTTTTTAGAAGCCAGTTACCTAGCTGCCTTTGCATTTTATTTTGACTGTGCTGATAATGATATTTACAGTGAAACTAAACTAGCTCACTATGAGCATAAACCAACCAGCTTCAATTCCCTAAAGAGAAATGAAATTACACAGCATTTCCTAAGTAAAATATTCAAAATGGAAAAAAATTTAGTTGGAGCTAATCAACATTTAGAAAAATACGGAACTAAAATTTTATGAATCCGTGTCACTACAACTGAAGTCGATTTGGTTAAATCTTTTTATGACGGCAAATCTCTAAATTTCATAATTTATTTGTTGAAGTGTTTACATGTCTATAAGTGTGTAATGATGGTTGTACATACGAGCTTCCTAATGCAGAATTAGTTGACATGATGAATTTATTTACTGTTGTAAATCATAGTACGGATATTTGGAGCATGATTTGCTAATAGAGGACAAAATTTGTTAAGCAAAAACATCTTAAAATTGTCTCATCATTTTAAATATTTTGCCTCTTACAAGTTCTTAAATCTTTTACATTAATCTATCATTTTTCGCATTATTCTTTGTTTACTTCCCATCTGGCACGCATTACAATCTGTTTTGCAATAACAACTAACTGATAAGATACGTCAAATACATTTTGTAAAGTTGCAAGAACTTTATATCCTTACCAAAAGATTGTGTATCAAGTTGATGCATATCCTCAAAACTGTTTACTGCATATACAATTTGTGCTTTATCGTTTTTACTGTATTTGAAAATCAGTTTGGCCGTAGTAGCAAAACACTTGTGCAGGCCTTCATTCGACAGAAATGGATGGGCACATTATCATTCGCACAAACAATGCATGTGGAGCCGGACTTCTGGCTCTTTGAATGCATCTTGTATTCAATCAAATCGACGGAATCTATTTAGAAAGTCAGTATGAGATGCGTGATGCTCAACCCTCATTATTTTGCATTCTGCTTGAACACAAACACAACTAGTAACTAGTCAAAGTATGAATCACTACTGAATCAAATTCGTATGACTTGAAGAAAACAGGTTGTGCAGACATATATGCATAGAATGCCAACTAATATGACGCCTCCATCTCCCTCAACTCAATCTAGGCAGTTTTTGTATTCTTATCATTTTCCGGACGTCCTTGCCAACGTCCTTGGAGGTGAAATCTGATATCGCTTCGTTTTCTTTTTCAATTAAGAAGCTTAGTTCGTTCCCTTTTTTCGATTGGGTTTTGAATAGGATAACAATAAATAAAGGTAATGATTTCAAAAGATCACTTACGGTGTTCCTCGTAATGTGTTAAGACTATAATCGAAGGCTGAAGATCTTCCAGGGCCTTCTAATAGGAGGGCACATTCACTATTTCCTCCTCCATAGTCATCTGATGATTCAAATTGGTTAATTGCTACTACTGATGATATTAAACCAAAGATGAAGAGTATTTGGCTTCTGCTGAAACTGAAAATAATATAACAAAAAACAATATTAGCAAATTTTTTTGAGTTTGAGAATATTTTTCGCCTGTTTACATGACATATTCGCCCTATCAATGTACTACAACCGTATTGGTAGCAAATTATGATTTAGTATCATTCCGAAGCAGCATTAAGCATTCTTCAAATTGTATCCTAAAGCCGATACATATAATGGAAAGTTATTCCAATTTAGTTCAAAGTGTTATATTAATTATGCTAACAAACGACTGAATTCAAAAATATTTGCAATATAGGTACAATAGAATTGAACTTCAGCACTTTATCCGACTTTAATCTGCTCCGAATACAACCAAACAAATCATGTCGAAACGCGACAGAATTAAACTAAATATTTTATTTCATGAAATGGTCTCATGAAATTGTAGTGTCTTTTCTTTGTCGAAGTCTGTTTTTCTTTAACAAAAAGGATGATGCGCGAAAGATGTTTTTTAATTTAAACGGCAGTTCAGTTATTAAGTCGCACATAAACGAGCTTTTTTCTTTGAGTAAAGAAAAGCTTTAATAAGACCATAGTTGACCTATAGCTCACAGCTAATCGTGATCGGCAAACTGTGAGAGTCGTGATAAATTTTCGTAAGTAAGTAAGCGTAATTGCTCAAGAAAGTAAGGAGGAGAGATTAAAGGTGTAAAGTAAAACTTTTGCTAAATGCAGACATAGACGCGACATAGCGTACTGAAAATGGTAATGATGAAACTCAGTCATGAAGATAGATGAAGCTAATGAAGGAAGAAAAGCATAAATGTTCAAATATTTTATTAAAATCTGATAATCTATGCAGACATCTGTCAACTAAAAACAAAATTTATGAGAAGTGGCTGAATGCAGAAATAATCAATGTTTGACAGAGGTTTCTAAATCCAGTAGGAACAAAGTCTATTAATATCGTAAATTAATGCAAATAACATATGCACATATAAGCCACTTCCAATTTACAATTTAGGATATTAATACATATGGTCAATCCGGTATATGACCATCAGCATGCAAGGCAATATATTCTTGACTTGCCATTTCCTGTCCCAAATATTGAAATCATGAGAGAATCTTTAAATTTACGAGACATAAAGTACAACATCAGCATCTCTTTGCGTCTTGTCTATATAGGATTCAGTCAATGACTAAAAATAATAAGCATCAAGAACATATTTAACGAGTAGCGTCACCACGCTTAAACCTGAACAGTCTGCAGACATTCTTGAATGATTGTGTGGACAATGTGACCCTTCGGCAAAAAATAGCAAGATGTCTGGGGATTTCAATGTTAGGATGCCTGGAATTACCCGGAACTTACATTTTAAAATATCAAACGGTTCTTAAGGGACAGGAAGACGACCGACAAGACACTCTCATAAATAGAAGCTATGTGGAGCAGAATGTATCTTACACAACCCTTTCCCAACCAACGCACTGCAACTGAACGTATGAGCAGATTTTTTGAATCTTCAAATTAGTTCCGATAAAAAATGAACTAACGTGGGTAATTGACAATGAGCTCGTTAAATAGATAACCAAGACTAGCTTAACAGGCAGTAGAGATAGTCAAGTACTCCGGCCAGTTAATAACAAGGTTCATGAAGCGGAAAATGCATCTTTTTAAAGAAATCAAAATTTAGTGTATCCAATGCAGAAGAGCAGTTCACAACGTGGAACCAGGTGAATGAACAAATACTCTGCAATTTCTTTAGCTACTTATACCATCATCCATTTACAAATTACCAGTTGACTGCAGCATATATTGCATTGTTTGTCAGTCTTGATTCAATGCTGCCATATGCATTTCTTACACCAGGCTGACACTAATCTGACAACCGAGAGAACATTGTAAATTGAACAATGTAAATTCAATTTTCTACAATTTTACACCACTTCAGGATAATTGAAAAATAAAAAGTTTTCATTTCATCCACTGGTTCTCGTATAATTTCAGCCAAGTGCAATTTTTGTCCTGCACCATGTTTTTTGCAAAAATCATTCGATGTTCCTATGAATAATTTCGATGCCACTCTATAGTAATTTAGTACACATTGTACAAATATAAAACAGATACTCTTTTTTAACGAATAATATTTTTCTGAGTCCAACTATAATTTCTCTCAAAATCTATGAGCTCATTTGTTTTACAGTTTTTTTGCAAGAGGACGATACATGCTGGACAAATAAAATAGCATAAGGCAATAAAAATACGGTTAAAAGAAAATCCCGTTCAAAATTACAATTAGTTAATAAATAATGCCCTCCGCTAATATTTTCATATTGTCATCATTTTGTGATGATATTATATATATTTTTTTAAATATATACAAAAAAATATTTGCATTGAATGATTTGCATGGGAATTCTACGATGGAACTGCGAAAATTGTAAACCAATCTCAAATAGTAATAATGAAAATTGGAATTGAGCGAAAAATCTGCTTTAGTGTAAAGTCAGCAATGTTTTGGATGTTTCGAATCGGTTGCAATTTTTCGGTTGAATAACAAAGTACATACCTAAAAGTGAATTTGATTATCAATTATTGCAACAAGCTTAACGGATGGCGAACGTGAGTTTAAAATCACTCCCAAGTAAAGAAAAGCCAATGATCTAAGATTAAGGTCACAGTAGCAGCAAATCCACCTCTCAAGTCTGAAGGGTGTACAACTGACCAACAAAACATGGCATCAACCAACCCGTTTACTGCTATGAAAAAATATTTTCACTCTCGAATAATTCCTGTTTTTCTTATACATGTCTCGTTGTACATACCTAAAGTATATACAATTAAGAGTAGGACAGTTCAATTTTGTACGTGTAGCTCTGATTCAAACTTTAAATTTCAAAGCAAAGCCACGGATTGTTTTTGTATAAAATGGACATTTTTGCAATGCATGCGACAAGTAACTAGGTTTGCGTCTAACAAAATTGAACGGTTGGCTGAGTAAATAAAGTAAGGTACGTCTGTAATTCATGTTGAGGGTGACAATGATTTTCAGATAAAAATTATGTTTGTTCTGTTTTTTGGTAGACCACACAAAATGGGACAGAATCTTCGAGTTTCATAACCAACCGCTGTTCTAATCATAAGAGTACTTTAAAATCCAAATTGTTAAATTATTTAGTATTGATGCAATGCAAGAAAAAATTCCCATAATCTGTTTTCAAATTGACACTCAATTTAAAAATTCTTAAATGACATTTTAAGTACCACGATTTTGTCACACTTGCAAAATAGCGATAACGTCACAAGAACGTACTCCCATGCATTAAAAATATTTTATTAATTGGCGTGTGCTAGATATATTCAGACATAAGCGTTCTCGGAAACCGCTAAATGAACCTTGATCTGCTTCAATAGCACCAAAATATGTACCCATATGATATCCGCCACTATGCGAAATTTGTGTTTCGTAAGTGCACATGAATATATTTATTCGTCCTAAACTTTGTTCGATACAGGACTCGTATGTGCATGAAAATATCGTAATCCTTACATTAGTGCATCAAATTCAGTGCATACGTAATGATTAACCGCAACAATGTGCAATTCTAATTGGGCACCTGTGGCACTCACAAGCGGTGGGAATGAACTTCAAGGGAAATTTTCTGAGGTGGTGGGAATTTCCCTGCGATAACCCTTCGCAAGTAATACGAATACATGCGACAAACAGAAACTTCATGACACGTTTATCAGCTGCAACAAAATCTCGTGGTGATTAGCAAACGTTTAACAACTCCTAGATTCAATGCATCGACAGCAAAGGCCAATTAATGACCTTCAGCACAGTATATCATTACATACTTCAATATACTTATATACATTTACATTGTTGGTTCGGTTGCAGAAAGACTGCTATCTGTCGTGAGTGTCTTCATTAGCTGACAAGTGTATCGGCTTACAGTCGATCCAGAATTCAAAATACGCTTCATGCTATTCGGCATCTAAAATCAAAACTGTGCAGACTTTTCAGTTTGTGCAAATTATTCATTGATTTCTTATTTAATTTTTGCGTCTTCCATTTCCATGATGTATTGGGTAAAAAATCCTATTTTCTTAGTAAAAGAAACTCCTTTATCTTTTGTGCCCCCTTCCAAATGTCACTTAAAGAGTATTCAGATAAACATTAAATGAATGCTACTAACGACCCTTAGAGGCTAGAACTAAAAATCTAGGAAACCAGTTATTCCACTCGCCTCATCATTCACTCTCATTTTATCCCAATTCAACTGAACTGACAGAGAAATTAGGCTGGGCTTAAAAAGTGAAGTACCTTGACGCTAATATTTGCCATCCGTGGCATGACGTCCGCATCCGTACACATTGATTAGGGGTCAAAATCAACTATTTTACCGCAATTTCAATGGCTTGTATAGAGTGGTCATCTAATGAGTCCAAATAACCAAACCCAAACCCTAGTCCGGCATGCTGTGTATTGATTCAAATGAATGCAACGACACATAATATTTGTAGATATAATCTTTCCACCCAATGAAACTAATAAGGCAAAAAACATGACTGAAATCATAAGTCATTTACTTTATAACATGTTTTCAAAAGCAACAATGTAAAAAAGAAACGCTAAACGTTAACTAATCCCAAATGCAATGCAATTCAAATTCAAGATCAACCCAACTTTTCCTTTCATTAAGCCTCCCCGTTTTATTTTACTCGTCACATTCCTGCATGAACGATGGGCTTGATGGGAATTATAAGTAGGCCTATTATTTAGCTTAGACAACGCACTTGTGGCAAATTTCATTTTACATTCATAACTTCGTACAGAAAACTAATGCGAAGAGGTTCTTCCGTCTGAAGATGTGGACAAAAGTCCGCATAAAATGAAATCGAATTCAGAAGTAACTATATATAGTAAGCATATTTCAATTGTAAACTGGCAATTAAAATACACCGGATATTAAGATGATTAGATGTAACAGGGTCAAATTCATCTAAAGTTATTTGATGGTTCAACTCCCTGAAAAATTAAAACTGTTGTTGAATTAATGAACCGAGCAAACAATCTTCAATTGTATTCCGATATTCTAAAAGAACAAAAACACAGTAATCTTCAACAAATGTCAAGCCTATGTATGACATATCTTGTGTCAATCAAATAAACTGATGACTGATGTTGATTTGTATATATTGGTATACTTGTATGTTTTGTCTTAGGCACGTATCCTCTTGCTTCCGATTTATGAAAAAAAACTGGTCTTTCCGTCAAAAAAATCAAGCCACACAACGTGGATTCGTGCATGTAGTGTGAATGATGTGAAAGTATTTTTCTAAAGTTGTAGTGCAGCAGAACCTTTGTGAATATAAACATGAGAAGGGAAGCAGAACAAATGCATAAATGCAACTTAGTAAATGCAGTTTTCTTGGTGCAAATTTTATTAACTTAGAATTCGCACTCACTCTCTACATTGGTTTGGATTACAAAAATACAAAATACAAAAAGAGGAAGTGAGACATCAATGTTCTCATTAAAAATTAGTTTTACTAAAGAACACATGTGTCTTCTTCGACTTATTGTGTTGATAATTTCTAGGAAAGCTATCCTGTCTGAACCACATAATCAGCAGAACAGCAACAATGCATTTAATTAATGGAAAATAGAGGAGAGAGAAAAGAGTTGATTAATCAACTCCTTGTTTTAAACTACTTCATATTATCTGGTGTGGTATTTTTTCGTAAACTCTTCATATCCTTACTTGAGCATTCAATACGTGGTTGAATATACAAACCTTCTATACTTCGAATTAAAATGAAATGTACGAAATTTGGCCTGCAAAAAAGTTCATGGATCAGATTCTGAGGCGACGGGCAAGATTTTATGCAGAGTTTTATTTAAAGTTTAAGTAATTTAGGTCAATGTTACGATATGAATACATATACAAATAGTTGTTTGAGTATGATATAAAATGGAGATTTACACGGCATATATGAGAGAATGTATTGAACTAAGCCTATATTTATCATTTGTCGATGCACGTACAGCAGAAAATTGGTGGTACTAACTAATACTGACTCATGGTGTAGATTTGGTAACTTTTACGTGCATTTTACCAACAAACAAGTTAAACATTTTCAGTTTAGTTGGGCCAAGTTTGATGCAAATCAAATGGTGCTTTTTTGTATATTTAATTGTAGATATTTTCTATGCCTTCTTTTGTTCACTTTGTATGGATTGATTGGTTCATGGCTTGAACAAGGGGATGACTAATTGCACCATACTTCAACTACAACTTGTACCAAAGAATTAGATTGACTTGTACCGTACTACAACTTCTAACCACCTTGATTGGATTACAACTACAACGAACACCCTTCTCTTTTTAAACATCCAAAGTTACGGCAAATGACTAATTTTAGCCATGCCATTTAATTGCTTACATATCCCATTAATTAACTAATTATCACTGATAATTGTTCTGGAATTACAAGATACAAGTGCATCATACGCATACATTTTGTGCACTCAGTAAGAAAATAATTTCGATCTTTACCAAAAAAAAATTCACATAATTTGCAACACTTAATACAATTACTACACCCAGGTGTTGATATTTCACAACACCTTCGTCTTCACGAAGACTGTATTTTTTATTGTTTCATTAAATTCTCATTGTAATAATTCATGTTCCGTCAATTTTCTGCCTGAAATTCGTTTCAGTAGCTGAAGAGTTGTGGGTGGCAGAATCTCAAAACAAATGGCAATTATTATAACATTGTGATGGAATCATTAGCGATAAGAATATTTCAGTCTGAAATTGCAAACTTCAGATTCCGTCACTTATTTGTGACTTTTTAAAATTTTCTCTTATGAAATTTCAGTGACACAAAACAAGGTTGTTTGAGAATTGCAGCAAATGTTCTGCTTCCAAATGTGATGCTTTTGCCATATAAATTTAATCACCAATATTTTGGATGAAACATACGCATACGTTTCATCCGCTTATTTAAAAAATTTTACAAGTTTTAAATTTTTTGTTTTCAAATCAACGAAGTCAGCAGACTTCGGATTAAATTGCCACATTTTCCAATTAAATTAACAATGGTTTCATTATAACTTTTGAATGGTTTTCCTACAATGACAATAATTAAAAATACAGACAGGTAAACAAGTGTTGAAGATTGAACCTACGTACAAGAATGTATTACTCCGAATGTATTTAGTTTATTTGACAACTTTTTAATTTTTCTGCCTACATATAATTGTTCAATTAAATTTAACACTGTTTTAATTGCCATAATTAGAATAATATTTATATCTTTTACTACTATGGGTGTAATTGTTTTCTAAATCCAAGATCTGATCTGAATAAAGACGGTTCCCATAAGTATTTAATGTGGTCAAAGATTGTAACACCTGATTCAAGAATTTTTTTTGCACACATTACCTTCTTTTTGTTAAGGTCATGACCACAGGAATTTTATAACGAATGTGCGATTTGGAATTAGATATCATCATAAACATCTTTTCAAATGTCCGACTGGAATTCAGTATTCATTCTTCAATCTAGTTTTTTTCGGTAAACTGTAAAATAACACCTGAAAAGGAGCATAGCTTCTGAATGAAAAAAACTTAGCAGCTTAATTAATTGGGTTTTAAACCATACGTATACTTGAGGCACGAGAAAGATTTTTAAATGGATACGTAGTACGGTAATAATAACAAGAATGGTGTCCTATAGTCAGGTGTATCATCATTATCTGCATTGTCACGCACGTGGGGTCAATCTTTAATATTTCGGTCGGTAGGTGCACGACGAGATGGAATTTACACAGATAGTGGAACAAATAAGGGAGGAATAAATAGCTAAATGAAGAAGAGAATTAACAATTACCAGAGAATTAAATGCTGAAAAACAGCCATCAGTCTGTCGCAATGGGCTCAGCGAAGTGCACCTTATCTTACCGAGGTAGGTACAATTACCCATCAAAATTGCACTACTAAACACTAAACTGACTCTGTGTGGTAGTGATGGAATAAGGATTTTAGTTTTACTACAGTAGTACTAGCCATCATAGCCTAAAGTAACGGAATTTCTGCTCTAATTCACCTCCACAAGGAAAGAATTTTTCATTCAGTCTAGTACCGAGCAGAGTAAGCTCTTTTTACTAGCTAGTCTAATTTCAAGATTACAGCAAGCTAAAGAAAAGTTGCGTAGCTTAAATCATATTTGAATTACATGTTGATTGAAGTTATGCATTTGAATTTGAGGAGAATCTTTTTATTGTTTGTTTCAAAATATTAAAATAACTGCATAATTCTTCTAATAAAATGGTTTGTTTTTTATTTTGTTTATTAAAACTGTATAAAGAAAATTGATACATCGTTTGGTAACAATAAGAAAGTCTTTAGTTCTGCCATGCCATTTTGGAAATGGTCAGTGCTTGGAAAAAGTGCAGTGTTTCAAATTTTTCAGTTGCAAATTGTTCAGGGTATAAACTTTGTTTGGAATTCATGATTTATGGCATTGTTCGTCTGCTCATATGTTTCGTTGAATAGCCTTAGTAAATGCATAATATTATGCTCCACTGATTTAAGTGGTTCGATTACAGTAGGCAACTGTCTTATTTGTAGTTCTTCAAGTCCTCTAATCAAACCCTTCCTAGCAGCAGGAGTATTAAATTGTTATAAATAATTATGTAATAAGAAATTTGCCAAATTGGAGACTTTCCATTTGCACTAATAACCAGCTGTACAAGTTACATGATAACAAACAATGAATGTATTCATTCTTATTTCTGTCGGAATGACAATTTCAATTCTGTTTCATTATAACAGGAAAACAGCAGCCTCCAGCTCATTGTGTATTATCTTGTTCTTCATTAGCATTCATAACCGTTTAATTCTGAGTAATTATGATTTTAAGAAGGGTTCACTCCTTTAATAATATCTCAATTCATTTTTCTTCCTGTGTAACATCTTAAAAACTTTGAAAGTGCTTTCCTTCCACCACTCTTCCAATGATCCTCTCTGCGTGAGATTTGTTTTATTGCATTGCAGCACATGCAATTTTTGCCCATGCATTATTAATTCTCACTAAGATTGTTAACTAGAAATTAAAACTGCAGCAATTTTATTTTTTTCCTCATGCATGCAGAATTTTCTTTCCAATGAGTCAGCGAATGATCAATTCCATCCAAATTGAAACCATGTACAGGAATAAGCTCAGCTAAACTAACTAAAGAGGTTTATCAACCATTAATTAATCCGAAGTGAATGACTGATTCAGGTTAAATTGCTCCACAAATTGAATATACGTATCATCTTAAAATGAAACCACACAAACCACAATACAAATGGAAGGGGATTATTCCGTGACATTGCTTATTAAGTTTAACATGTAACCATTCAACGAACGGAAAGTTTGTGTGTAATATTGAAAATCAATATGCCGGTGAATTGACTTGTCTCATATTCATGAAATTTACGCAGCAATTAATGTAATCAAGTAATATAAAAATATGTATGAAGGTGGATCATAAATTGTAAACAAAAATTTGTTGTGCACATTGACACGCAGTAGTGAATCCATGAGTATAACCTTATATGCACGGCGTATTTAACAACCAATTTAATACGCTCACCAAATATTTACAACCCATATGCCTTCAAAGGGTGTAAAGGAATTAAGAATGGGAGTGATTATTTGACTGACATTGATTACTGACTAAACTTTAATTTCCATTCAATCTGGCTCCTCTTGGCGTATTTTCGGATTAAAAATCTTTGCAGATTATAAGATTTACAAACTGCAGCTAAGGGTTTGTTCTTATAGATTTTTAACCAAACGGTTAAGTTGTATGTGATTATTAATCTGAATAAATTCATCTTCAAATGAACCCAACCAAAAATATAATGCCTTTTTCGTCTTCCTTTAAAAAATGCACGGTATCAGAGTGAGATTCAGTCATGATGAGTAGTTTTATCCAATAACCCAATGAGTAACCAATGCAAAAAGCATGAATAACGTAACCTGCTTAATGCCACCTAGCCAAACCTGTCATTGCAAGTCAGCCTCTGTCTGCCTGTTTATGTTGTGGTAGTTGGATAGTGGATGCACTTTCTCTTTTGCCAACATGGAACAAACACAAACTAAACCAAACCGCATCTCTCGTCTCACCATCTTCATATTGAATTGTCGTCCTTAGAAAACTAAACTCACAATCTTTACTCTCATCTTTTAGTTATCGCTTCGATAACTGACGCATAGTAGTTATACTTCACTTATCTCCTTGATGCAGTCACTGCACTGATGTGTTAAGCTAAATGCGATTCAGATAAATTTGTGATCGATCGATAGACCGATCGAAGTTGCATTCAGGCAAAAAAGATCTAGTCTACAGATAAGGTAGTTAAATACCGCAGTTAAATTTGAAATTGTTCAATTCAATACTATGCGGAGAGGCATATTTCAAGAAGGAAACCAAATTACTAACTTGAAATTATTTGTTTTGCTGGAACATAATTTACGGCGGTTCGAGATAATTTTAGGTGTGTTGTTAATCTGAAACAAGTAACCCCAAATTTTGAAGTCTTGCTACACCATTTAAGGAAGCCAAATTACTAACTTGAAATTATTTGTTTTGCTGGAACATAATTTACGGCGGTTCGAGATAATTTTAGGTGTGTTGTTAATCTGAAACAAGTAACCCCAAGTTTTGAAGTCTTGCTAAACCATTGTTGAAGAATCTTGTCAGTATTATGTTTGATTCACACACAATGGAAAAGTCCAACTAAAAATTCAACTAATTTCAATATGGTTTTGTTAACACGCAGAAACCATGTCGAAAACAGACTTTGATTAAACTTCAGCTTCTAAAAGGCATTCCAAATTTAATATCTTGGCAAACAAAGTAATAATCTAAAAACTTTAGGCGTCTATGTAGAATGTGAAAATGCATACGCTTCTAATTATGTTCAGTCAGATGTCTCAAAAATTTGACAACAACAAAATTTACTGCAAAGTAAGTTGTTGATTTACTACACAAAATGCTAATTGAATGTTGGCGATGCATTTCATCACTTCACTTTCATCTTCGTACTAACAATTCTTTTCAAATTGTAGTGCTAGGCTACGTGTATTCCTTGAAATGATTGATGTTGTGATTGATGGGTTTTGGCTGAAGACTAATTAGTACAAGTTGTACTGTACAACTACTAAAAGTGATGACGGTGATACGCTCATCTAACCTGGTACTTATACATATGTCGTTTAATTTGTCGAGCCTGGATGACGGAAATGTTTTGGTACTTGCCAAGTGTGGGTGGATGAGTGGGGGTGGAACCAGATTGTTTTGTTGGCATTCCATAATTGGAACATATCGTGCATGTAAAATGAATTTTGGTGAAATATTGACGTTAAGGCCGTTTCAGGATTGCTATGCACTTCTAAACAAAAAAATTCTCGCCCAACATGTATTCAAATGGTCAATAATGGCTACCGCACCAGTATCGAGTGTTGACTATCTAAAACTGCAAAATATAACTCCCAGCTAGTTCTAATTCACATATCGGTAATATTAGATAAAAACTGCAAAATTATGAAAATTGTCACTGTCCTTGAAAGAGTTTACGACTTCGTGAAATTTTCATTATTGCAAAATCTTTAACAAAGTTTGCCAAAAAAATTTGGATGTATAACTGGCTATAAAAATAAATCACATCGTAAAAAAATCATTAATTCTTACTAAAGTTACATATTATTTATACTGTTGACTTTATTTAGAACAAACCTACTGTCAAGTTTACAAATTATGTGGAAATTAGGTGAACGGCGAAAATTTTGAATAAAAGTATAATACGTATTATTTTATGCATTGATCTTCATTCAGTAGGGCTGGCGGACAAGACAACATTTAATTTTGTGGACAAGACACGTCTTTTGGCTTAGCATTGTAACCTTAAATAAATAATGTAAATATGCGTTATCCAATTTGCGACAGGTGTAAAAGGAAACTATATTTTAATGATTGGATACAGGTATCAGTACGTAAATAAATTTCTGCTCTTTGAAAACGGTCAACCGACACGATAACAGTAGTTTAATCTCAACTACCTTGGCCAATGTTTAACGACACGCTTAATTGTCACGTCCGTAACATCGATTTTCTTGGCCAACTACTGATCAGGACGGAATTTTATTTATTTTCGGTCTGTACTTTCATTTAAAGTGTTTGGGCACGGGACACCAAATTAAGGTAAGATTTGCGATGTATTGTAAAAAAAATTCCAATCATACTGAAATCGAACTAAGCCAGTGGAGTGAACCACTACCACAATAATCTTGCAAGTCAGTCACTGTCAATGCAATTCTATCCAACAACCTGTTGCTGTTACTTTGCATTTTCGTTGCATTATTTTCACGAAATTGCAGCAAAAATCTAGTTCACTTTTTCCTACTGTGCCCTAACCCCTAGTCCTTTCCACTTTTAAAATCGTGTATTTATTGGTACCTTCTATCTAACACGCTGTGCGAGAATTGGAATCGCGTTGCGATTTTACATTCAAGGTTTTTGCAGTTTTGTGCCATTTATTACTTGCTATTTACTGTGCTGCAACTCGAAGCAAATATTGCTTTCAAGTCGAAGTGCATGGCTAGCAATAAGTATGCAAGTGCTGTTCAAGCAAATAGTCGGTTAAGCTAGTTTTTAGCAATGGGATTTATGCAAAAAAAGTGCGAATAACGAGCCGTTTTCTAACTTGAGTAAGCATGCTGTGGATTGCATTCGAAATTATCTTAATGTTAAACACTGCCCAAGTCAGGTATTTCACCATTTAAGCAAATAGTCAGTTGAGCTAGTTTTTAGCAATGGGATTTATGCAAAAAAAGTGCGAATAACGAGCCGTTTTCTAACTTGAGTAAGCATGCTGTGGATTGCATTCGAAATTATCTTAATGTTAAACAACTGCCCAAGTCAGGCATTTCACCATTATCTTACTGTTTTGTTTTCAATGTAGTTGAATTTTGTTGAGTGTTTGATAGCACTAATTCTTAAATCTAATCAAAACAGTAAATGAAAGAACAAATTTTATGGCATTTATAAAAAACAAATTGCTTAAAATAGAAATCGGTGAAACCTTACACAGGATACTGTATAAGGCTCTAAATAATTAAAAAATATCCTTTGAACAAATCCTTTGAATATCAGTATTTCTTCTTACCTTTGTAATTTGAGCATTTTGTCCAGTGTATAAGTCCGTCTACATCCGTAATTGATCCAAATAATTAAGTTAATAAAGAAAAGACGAAGAAAGAAGCAAGACAAAGGGGAGAAAGAAACAGAATTTGGTTAAAATCCCAACTTAGTTATAACATGGCACTTTAGGGTAAGAAATTGAAAATATACGGAAGTTCACTTTCTTATTCCAATCTTGTTTTAAATTCAACTTCAGTAGGTCACACAAAGAATTAAATCAGTAATTCCAAACACAAGTCATACAATTTTTAATTCAACAAGCTCTTGACTATTTTGATGTTTCGGAAATTACGTGGCACACTTTCTCAAGAAATCCTTTTCATGATATACTTGTATCCGATCCTTTCTCCAGAGAAGACACGCTACCACTTTTCCCGTTTTATGAAGTTAACCCAGCACTGCAACCGCATGGTTTTTTGACCAAATAATGGCGTGGGATATTCGCCTTGCAGAATATACAATATCACGTTTAAATAGCAACTGAATTATTGTGAACTATTTTTTTGTAATTTTTCTTTCAACAATAAAACAAATCCTTAATACGTTCGTGGTTATTTGCTCTGACACAAAATCCTGAATGTTTGAATTCTCAAAAGATTTCTAGACCAACCTACCAAGTTCCCCAAGCACTACTTTCTTCTCTCCTCATTCATTATTAAGATTAACATTAGTTTACTACAAACGTTGGATGTTTGATTGCATTACATTTCATTTTGTAGCGTTGGTCGCATCCCCACAACCCCAACCCCAGCAATACTCACATGAATCTAGACAAGTTTAAAATCTGAATTGAAGGTACTTTATTACATTGGAGGTAGCCTCTGTACCACGTACTCGTACTTTTCGTCTCAGAGGCCTTAACTGAGCATTGCTTTTCTTTGGTAATTTTATCTCTCTCAATTGCATCCTTGCAGTTAGTTTAACCTGTTGGTGGTTATTTAAGTCCAATACTGCCATCCTGTGCCATGCATAAGTCAGTAGCCGAGTTACTTTGCGATGTAACTTGCCAACAACAATCATCAATTCAACCAAGCGATAACGTCCAACCCCAGAGGAATAGCGTTCATGTGTTATTGAGAGTTTGAATTGTTGGTTTATTTGTTGGGCTTATATTACTTTTGCTTAACCTTACCTTTATCACTTGCTAGGATAGAGCAAAACTGCAATAGATGCTTCAAATCATGTATCACAGCCAGTCGTAGGTGTTTGCTAAAGTGTTGGGGGTATAAGTAAATTCAATTTTGATCTGTATTAAGATTGATTTTAAAAATTTTGTAAAGTATAACCTTATCCTAATGCGTTTCGTACATTAAATCGCCTAATGTGCCTAGACAAAACTTCTGTATACCAGTAATTAGCCGATAATTTTATTTTAGTTTTTTATGGCATTATTGATTGCAAATCCCAGCCCGAGTTCACATCCAAATTGCACGGAAACTATTTTGCAACTAACTTAACTTAAACTTAAAGTAATGTACGAGATCCACATTAATGCAGAATTGCAGTTTACAGATATTCAAATGAAGCACATGCAATAAAAAATTAATAAAGTTCAACAACTTGCATCTACGAGGAGGGGATACAAACAAACAGTGTCAAACAGTGTCATCTGTAATATTGTCTTTCTATTGCATGGAATTTTCAATTTACTTCCCATTTCGGCAGCCGTTAAGTTGTTGCTCGGGAATTTGAAAGAGAAAGGGTTGCATTACGTTGACGTTAACTAACTCTAAACAAAGATAATGACTTGAGGATGAGTAAACGAATGCGAATGGCATCATAACTCTGTTAATTAAATTAACATAAGTAAAAGTGATATGTAAGGTACATATGTTAATTTTGTAATGCAGGTGTAACCAAGTAAGCATACAACACGTTAAGTTGTTTAGATATTATGCAGTAGAAATGATGGGCTGGAATGACCTGAATACTGAGAAAAACTGGATATTTCTTGAAAATGTATCCCGTAACTAATGTGTCTTGAAGGGACTGTGCAACATAATAGAGAGTGAGAAAGTTGGATGACTGTCGATATTATTTGCATGTATTTATTGAGTTAATGATTTTTAAATGTTTTTCTGCACTATTCAAATTGTTTGACTTGACTGCTGGCAGTGATAATGACGGATGATAGTGATGATGCATAGGTTTGCAACATTCAACCATTAAAATTTAAAGTAATGTTGTGATCACCCACCACTGACGAGGATGACATATTTGTAAAGTTGTCGTGTGTGTGACCGACTGGTTAATATTCAATTGGCACACTTTTCCTTTTCTCGCAGGAATGTAAATCTAGGAATATTTTGACCGCTTAGCTATACCTGTAGTAGTATCTAGAATTTGCTTTAACTCAACAAGTCAACATGAATGAATCCTTAATTACTTTCATAACTGACTGTTTAGCATGTTTACATAATTTCTTCAAACTTCCTTCACACAGTTTCTATCTGTGCATGCATGTCATCAGTCACTGCCATCACGACTGAAACCGTTTTCCTTGTCAATGCAGTCTCATCATGACGGGGTGCATCTTGCACCGTGAGCGAAATGCATTTTTAAAAAGAACGTGTCAACAAACATTTTCTTTCTATACTCGTCATAAAATCTTTTGAATCGGCTAGTTTTCAGTCAACTTATTCTTCTGTATAGCTACAAATGAAGAATAACGTCATCACTAAAATTAGTATTTATTTAATTATTTTTAACTTTGCCATAATTTCAACCTGTATATGCCCATATATTTGTTAAAAGCATAAGATTCGGGCGCATATTTTTATTGTAAATGTCAACAAAATTTGGGGTAGTTGAACAGTAGATTTCATGCAGATTGTATCTCCGGATCGTATTAGATATAAGTAACAATAATGCATTGCCTAATTTGGCAAATCTAGTTTTGTTTGGGCATGGCTTCAAATAATGTGGGAATAAATAATTCAATTGCCCGTTGTAAATAATTATAATTGCAACGCAAATTATTGTGATTAGTACGAATGTCATACCACATAGTAAATATCCATTACGCAGCCAAATGAAGTCCACTTCTTTACTTCAAAGGCCTTTTTAAACACTCCATCCATGACGATATAGATTGGTTAAGAAATGTGTGAACTCTCAGTCATTTAGGCTAGCAATCAACAATGCAACCGTGTCTAGAGGCGATTCCCTCATTTTCAACTTTTTACAACGGCACGGGGATGATCTAATTTCAGTGGAAAATTGGATATGTCACATCATATTTACCAGCCATTGCATGCCCATAGGGAACGAACACTCCCCAATCATTTGTTCCATTATTTATCATAATTGAATGAATAATGATGTGCGATACGTACAAATTTTTACATGATGGCAGCATATAGAGAAACTTGACATTCAATCATTATCCCTCAATTTTCTGTAACCATCAATTATTCTACAATTAAGTTACACTGCTCCTGATGCGTGGGCACTTCCATAACAAACAACCACACGCTTATTTTACTTCGTCAAAAATTGAATCATTTTGTTGAATTTTCAATTGCTAGTTTTGGTTAGTCTTACTAAACTATGTCAAGTGCCACAAGACACAATATCAGTTATGATATCATCAGCACCACAACACTTATTGGCGAGACAATGTGCATAACTTTATTGATGGCATCAAATAATATTGCGTCCTCAACATGACCGATGTCGAAAACCAATGAGTCGTTCGGTCAGGAAATGTAATTAACAAGATGGTAAAATAAAATGAAAAATAAAAGTGCGCACTCTTGATTGTTTGTCGATGTCGATCACTATGTAATTCCTTGGACAGTCAACACAAGTACGAACTTTTTACTAAAAGGATCAGGTTGTCTCATTTTGCTGGTAACAAATATTCAACAAGTCCACGCATGATAATATATTAGAATCATATTACGACTATTACATAATACTTGGCTGTGCACACATGTTGCTAATGTATTTGATGGTCATCGATGAAAGACTGTCGTACTTTTTCTGATTAAAAGTGACTTATCATTTCAGTCAAACAAACCTTGGCTGCCTGAAAGTATTTTATATAAATACAAGATAGATAAGTGCTCAACTGCAATGTTAGTCGGCATAATTGTGTTGCTCATATCTTGTCAAAACTGGAGTTTGATTTGAAAGGTTTATTGATTTCTTTAATGAAACTGAAAACCACAATTTATTGTACTTCCACTAATCAAAAAGAAATCGGCGATGTGTCTAAATAATTATATTCCACTGTAGTTTTATGCACAAATCCTCAATTCGATTTCCATGCATTATCTGTTCAGCAAAAAGACATGTATTCTCGATACTTGGAAATCATTAACGAGTTAAATTAGCCATATAAATACTACAGGTCCACAAGTATTTACGATTATTGGTCACAGAAATCATTTTCAGTATTTAATAGCAAGTTTAACCTCATCTGGCTCTAATAATGTAAGTGTAAAAACAAGTAATTTATATATCGTACAACATTCCATAACTTAGAATGCAGTATTAAGACCCTACTAATAGCATTAGATAGTCTGGGATAATTGTATCATTATAAAATACATGAGACAAACAATAATCACAATGAAGTGTTGAGGTTAACTCTTAAAAGTTTACTGCCAAGGAAAGGTGATATCAAAACAGCAATTTGTATCCTACCTATAATTTTATACACTTTTGTGCATATCATGGTACACAGTCAGACAGGAAATGTTTCTATCAATAAAAACCACTGGCGGTTGGTGGTACGAAGGCATTATTATAAAATAAGTCTTTACGTATTCAAGATAATTTTGTCATTTCACTAATAATACATTCTCATCCAACACGTTTTGGTTGGAGATATCG
>JAAXNX010000486.1:0-28694 GCA_036491905.1 Folsomia manolachei | reverse complement strand
CGCATATATGTGTCGGAGAAATCGTCTTTAATGCCTTCAGTATTATAGAGTTTCCTTTCAATGTACAACAGTAATCTAGATTCTAAAGTCGAATATCTTATTAGCTATCAGATAGAGGTCCCAACGCTAAACTAACCCAACTCATAGAAACCGTGATAACAAAAAAACTACATCCGTTATTAATTGGCTATCTCACAAAGTTCCTCATGAAATGCAAGGAAAATCATAATTAGGACCCCTCTTTTTATATTTTTGTCTATTTCAAATTATCGTCTGACTGACACACGCCTATTTGGGAATGAACCCTAATCCCCCTCCTCCTGAACCGAGCGCGACTATTATTGAGGATGACGCCCTCCAATCCAATAAGGGCCAAAGTAATGAACTCGCTAAAACTCGAAAAAGTTCATCTTCGCATTCAGGGACCAAATCCACAAAATCCGGATCACGATCTACTCACAGCTCCACGGGGAACAATTCTGGAAAATTGGCAACAGCTCAAACGTCTCCAAATTCCTCGGGCAAGAGTAACTCGGCATCTGGTAGTGGCAGTGGCAGTGGAAATCCGGGTATAAGACGACAAACTGTTCGGATAAATGAAGTCCCCCCATCAGCAACTTATGGTTCCAGTCCAAGGCAATCCGTACAACAAGATGGCATAAGACCCCCCTTGATTCCTCCACGTCAAACTCAAATGCAGACTAAAAATAACAAGACAATTTCTTCTAGTGAAGATTCTTCGAGTGACGATTCTTCTGAGGATGAAGCCAGGAAAAAGCAACACAAAAAAATGATGAAAAATATGCGGAAATCGATGCAAATGCAACAACAAGCTGCCTATTACAACTACTGCCAACAGCAGGCTTATCAGGGTGGAGGTTACAATAGAGTTTGTCCAGAGAATCTTTGCATGACTCCCATGAAAAGTGCGGCTTTTATTGCACAAAATGTTGATCTCCTCGCAAATGGGGGACGACCTTCACCCAAATTCTGTTGTCAGGAGTCAAGTAATGGGAGTGGGGATGAGGGAGGTGAAGATGAACTTGAGGATGGTGTAGCCTTTTCTTACAAGCCAAGGGCAAATGGACGAACGGAGATGACGGTGACAGTAGAGCCCAAAAAACAGCCTTGGTAAAGATACCAAAGATCGAGAAATCCAGTGTCAGTCAATTTCTTTAATTGAATGCGATTTCTTGTCGGCATTAGGTTGACAATGATGCGGTTCGGATTTCGTCCCGTGGTCAATTGCACAGCTCCACCGTGCTATCTGAGCCCGAGTAATGCGCCCGGACTACAATTCCAAGGTGGACAACCTGGACTGGTTAATAATGCTTATTCCCACTACAATCCGCAGATGCAACAGCGCCCATTTTTTCCAACGTTGAATGACATCCGGAAATCCTTTAATCAACGTCGGAGAGGTTGTGCTAGAATAATAAATAATTATGCCCATAATGAAAATAGATATGCACGTTTCTAAAAATGAAATTTTTGTATTTGATCAGGGCAAGAAAGTTCTAGTAGTGAGGACTCGGAAAATGATAAAGTTTCAAAGAGGAAAAATCAGAAACCAAAACCTAACCAAACTAAAACACCTAAAAACATCCCGGCAACAGCAAGAAAAAGTAAAGTTACCAAAATCGAGGAGGTTGAAGAAGTTGAAGGCGACGAAGTTAGGGCCTCTATTGTAGAACTAGTTTCAGAAATGGGGAAAAAAGAAGAGATAGAGCAGGAGGAGAGTTTGCCATCCCTGCATTCGGCGTCAGGGTCAGGGTCCATTGAATAAGAATTTCTGCTCCTATCAATGGATGTAAGTTTGAGACTTGAACTTTAATCTAATTCGCATCTGTCAACAGTTTCAACAAATCTTGTCAATTACGGAATTTATAAATTCTGTGCATAAATTTCTATATAGGTAGTACAAATTTGTACACGTCGTCTCGTAGAGCGATTAACACACGAGAACGTTTTTGTAAATAATTAACAATGACTTTTTGTAATAATAAAATACATGCAAATCCTACTAAGTTTTTGAGGAAACGTCCGATTTCTTTCCTCCTGTGGTAATTGTCTTTTTTCCTCCACCATTTGATACAGTATTACTTTGTTCGTCACTTCCCGCAACAGAGTCTTTTCCACTGGCTAAATGTGAATACAGTTTGGTGTTCGTAATAACCCGAAGATTCTTCTTTTCAGTCTTTGCTGCCCATAAGGCTAACAAAGTTTTCGCCGGCGGAGTATCATTGTTTAAAGATTTGCTTCCATTTCCAGACCCTGAGGACTCGAGGCCAGACAAAGTTTTTCCGGTCCCTGGTGCTGGAGGTGGAGATGCGGGTGAATCTGTGTTGGGTGCGGCACTTGATGTGGGGATAGTTGAAGCGCCAAAGCTGGCCAGACTCGCCAATGCTTTGTCCATGTCAGCAAGAGTTTGCTTATTGCCTTTGTCATCTCCTCGTGCATCAACTTTCAAATCAGCTCGTCGGGATTCGAGAAAACATTCTAATACTTTTTTGTGATTTTCAGAATGCTGATTTGCACGGATGAAAGACTCCAACTCGTTGTAGACAGCTCGCCATTGTTCTTCTCTGTCAATTTAAAATGGAGTCAATTAAATACATGTTGTACTATATTTTACAAAAAGCGGATCTATAAACAATGTGATATCCTACCTTTTCTGTCCTTTTTTATGATAACCGGAAGGAATAGGCGCTTCCCCACGAGCTTCAACACTCATTAAAGACCATATACATTTGTCACATTCACCTTTTTCCATATCAGTAATTTTGTCTTGGGGCATAAGCCGAAGGAGAGATTCAATGTGCTGCAATTAAAATTCGTAAGAAATACAATACAAAATTAAATACTAGAAATGCGTCTACTCACGACAGTCATGGGGAACAACATGGAGCCTCCTATAGTCATGGGCCAAAAACTAGATTTTCTAAGTAATCTGTCCTTAGCCATTTCCAGTGGTTTCTTTAAATCATCTACACTGCTTCTTCTTCGGACGAAAGGATTTCCACTATCACGGGCTTCTGACTTTCTAGTTACGTGGTCATAATAATTTTTTGGAAATGGGATCAGTAAATTCATTCGTATGAGTTCTGCAAAATCCTAAATAACGAAATTAGTGTAATGAAAGACATTTTCAATATAGTTGGCAAGTTGGCATTAATTATCAAAAGAATCAACGTACAGGTATCCTATAATCTGTCACTCTCCCCCCAACACCTTCACTTATCGATGGGGGATCTTCAAGGACATTCCTTGCTGTCTCGATAACATGAAGCCACATTTCACCCCCATGAGATGTTAAAAGATTGGATGTAGTTTTGCCTAAGGATCAAAATTATAATTTAAATAATGTGTGAAAGAAAATATCCAGAATTTACTACAAACGAGTATGTAGATAAATACATACCAACTCCTTTTTTAAGCGTTTCCAACCACACAGAACGTCCATTCATAAGAAAACTAGTGAGGCATGTAGTAGGTCGTCTAAACAAACGCAATCAACGAAATGAATAACTGTTTTCCAATTTCAGCTAAGTATACATTTGCGGTTAAAAATTAAGCTCACCCATTAACGTCTACTGGAGTAATTCGAACCGCAGATGTACAATGACTGATAAGTAATCCACCAGGAGATTTTGGTGTTAGGGGAGAGCTCCATTTGAGTACTTGGTGGTCCTGAGCTGCAGTCAGCATTCGGGGATGCCATAATTTTACATCGTAATTCGAACTATGTTGCGCATTTTGTTCCTCTTTCATTGGAATTCCTGTGACAATGGTGGACACCAAGTCATGATGAGAGACGCATCTGCAAAACAATATTTAGTTAAATAAAATTAAGATGCGTCGGTCATCTTCATCATTGAGGGCAGAGATGGTTCAACTTACAATTCAACCATGGTTTGCACAATCTGTTCTGCGTCAACTGCATGTGATTCGTATCGAAGTGTTGGAGAAATCTTTACCAATCATAAAAAAATCATTAATATTAATTCACTTTCGAAACGTGCATCACACTCCGGATACCATCAACATACCTCATGCAGCTGCTTTGGTGTGATCGAAGTAAATTTATTTTTCCCCAAAGGATGGATGGAGATTAAGATAAATTCACATTCCAAAATAGGTAATAAGCTATAAAAAATGTAAAATCCATCAATTCTCGTGATGCACTTTACAACACACAAAAATGGTCGATCAAAATAAAATAAGTATTCTTCCATCTTACTGGTCACTGGCAGGCGCCACAAGTCGATTGTGTTGGTCAAGTGCGGTTGCGAAAAAAGTAGATAAATCATCCCCAGAAGAAACTTGTCCCACGGATTGTGGTGTTAGAGTCGTGATACAAATAATTCTTCCCTTATTTATGGCCTGGAGAAAACGAATATCAATTAAAACTCGTCAAAAATACATTATTCTGAAGATAATTTACCTTCAGCGATGAATTGCCATGTCCCTGCATAAACGCAGCCTGACTAGGAACAGGGATCGAGAGAGCTTCAATCCCTTCCTTAATCGCTACTTGCATAGCTGCCACCGAGGACACGGTGGACTTGGCGTGAGGAAGTGAAGGGTGTGGTGGCGGCCCCGCATTTCCAAGTTTTTCTGCAAACTATAAATGCAATTGCAAATAATATGTTTTGTCCTCAGTATACTTAATATATATCGTGTCTTATCTCACAAAAGCAACACTCTGCTGCTGCATAGGGTCTGGGGCAGGTCCGGGTGCAAAAACGTCCCAATTGTTAAGCCAAACGGTTCCTTTGGCCCCTTCACAAAGACCGAATCGGAGCAACCTCTCATTCGCAAAGAGGTCCGTGATGACACGCGCATACTCCAAGACTGTCTCAGCGACACAAGTCCACAATGATTTTGTCACGGGGGGAATAAATGAAGGGAAAAAGGGACGATTTGATCCACCGCCACCTCGACCTAAAAGGAATCACATCAAGCTTGGTAATGTATTTATTGATATCTCTGCTATTTTGTTGCCTCCACCCCCAACTGACCTGCACCACTCCCACCACTACTCCCAGGCCAATCAATCTCCACTTGGATTCCAGATCCCTCCCGCATCCAGTGGGTGTGGTCCAGTAAAAACACGGTTTTCGAGTAGATTGAAGAATTTGACATTTTATTTTGTAACTCAAAGTTTTGTAACTTCCAACAAATTACAGAAGCAATGTGAGCACTCAACAGCTAACAATTAAAATTAAAAATTAGTTTAAAAATTAATTCAACAACTCCCAACGACGTTAAATTGTAATTAAAAACTTTAAAAAATGAACATTATGCAACAATTATCTTTCAAATCCTTTGACGCGTTTCTTTTGGGGAGAGGAGAATCTGGAAGGAGAATCTGCCGGTGTTAAATTCCAGCTGCCTTTGGACACACGTCACTAAATAAATATCTGGACAATTAACTAAATATTGGAGGAGTACCAGCTAACTTTTGTAAAAGTGAAGGTATGTCGAAATTTTGGTATAAAACTAATTTCCAATTTGAAACAGTTTCCGTCTTTTTTGTAGGGTATTTCTGTAAGGAGACTATTTTCGACGAGACACAAAAGGATTGATAAGCGTTTCTAATCCACTTGACAAAATAATGTCCAGCACCAAAAGGATTCTGGTCACGGGAGGATCAGGTCTTGTGGGGAAAGCCATTGCTACGGTTCTTGCGGAACATTCGGATCAGCAAAGGTCGGACGAGGAGTGGATTTTTCTTTCTTCTAAAGACGGCGATCTTAGAGACCCCGTCGCTGTGAGGGCCATTTTCGATAAGCACAAGCCGACCCATGTTATACATCTTGCGGCAATGGTATACTTGGCATTGTCATAAGTTTTGAAGTTTTGTGTCATAATGCAAACAATGTTTTTTTTTAGGTTGGAGGACTATTTCACAATATGGCACATAATCTTGACTTTCTACGGAACAATCTCCTTATCAATGATAACGTGTTGCATACGAGTTTCGAGACGGGAGTGACTAAAGTGGTTTCTTGTCTTTCCACTTGTATCTTTCCGGATAAAACGACTTATCCCATTGACGAATCCATGATCCACAATGGCCCACCACACCCTTCGAATTTTGGATATAGGTTGGTACCAGTCTTGATAAGGAGGTGTTTATTTTACAGTTTTGGCATTATTTCTTTTGTGTTTTGTATGTAGCTACGCCAAACGAATGATTGATGTTCAAAATCGTGGCTATCAAACACAACATGGACTCAAGTATACGGCTGTGATTCCTTGCAATGTGTTTGGACCTTGGGATAATTATCACCTAAAGGATAGCCATGTCATTCCTGGGCTTATTCATAAATTTTATTTGGCCAAGAAAAACGGGGAGGTTGGAACTGTGATGGGAACTGGAAAGTAAGAATACTTTGATTGATAATCTACTGTTATCTTATTTGCATTGTTATTTGGTTGGCTACATTTACAAATTCTTATTTAGACCCCTTCGACAATTCATCTACTCTCTGGACCTTGCCAAATTATTCCTCTGGGTGCTACGAGACTATGATGAAGTTGAGCCTGTCATTTTATCTGTGGATGAAAAGGATGAAGTTTCCATTAAAGATGTGGCTGAACTTATCGCAAAGAACTTGGGATTTGAGCAACCCCTTCGATTAGATGAGACAATGGCGGATGGTCAATTTAAGAAGACTGCAAGTAATGGAAAACTTCGTAAATATTTACCGAATTTGGAGTTTACACCATTGGAAGTTGCCATTGCGGAGTCGGTTTCTTGGTTTGTGAATAATTATGAGCAAGCTAGAAAATGACTGGGAAATAAATAGGTTGCAGCGATGGCAAAACGCGTTTAGTAATGTTCTTCACTTTATTTAAATATTCCCTTTAATTTATATAATATTAAATAATTCCTATAAATATACTGTATTCATTCTGAAGACGAATATATTGGGGACAATATTCGTCCATTTGTAGGCCTTCTTAACTTAATACAAACACTGAATTTAATCTTTATACACAAGATATACACCCTTAAGCATTATGGGAATGGCAAATTAACCTCTAGCTAATTAATTTTTAACCACCCTTCAATCACAATAATTTCAATCATTTAGTTAAACGGCATAGTAAAAATTAGTAGTCAATTCTTATTCTGAGGTTGGCGGAGGATCGGATGGCGAATGAGGTAGAATAACAAATTCTTCCTTAGAAGGAGGTGAATTAATCAAGTCCTTAGTCGCATTTCCTATTACATCCTCCAATCCATCCTTACTTTGTCCTTCCGGATAATTCAATTCCGTCAACTCTTTTAAAGACGGAAGGCTTGAATCTTGTGTGGGATTAAGCATAGAAGTAAAAAGAGATGATTGGCTAAAGCAAAGAAAACGGGCATAAATAAATAAAATATGCCTGCCAGACAAACTTGCGGAAATTAGAGATTTTGTAGTGCTAATTTAATTTAAAACCTAATTTCGATGTTTCCATAATTGCCCTGGACTTGGACGTGAGGTAGCGTCCTTGTTTTATTGGCTTGTGTTACAGTGGCATCAGAAACATTCGGCCAGAGGTTGGAGGAGTCCAGTTTCCTTTTTTTGCCAGAGGAGCTGGGATCGTCAGAGTCAGAAGCTACATAGCCCTGGGATTTGAAAATCTGGATAATTTCGCTGAGGGATCGCTTTTCCGCTTCTGCTTTATCTTTAAGGTTTTGAATGTCTTGTTCCAGAATTAAGTCAACATTCCTAAGTTTCGCGTTCAACTCGTCCATTCTTTGAAGATTTTGTTGGGAGTAACAATGTGTTCTGAAAAAAAGATGGAGTTGTACATTGGATTTTGACAAGATAATGTCTTAATAGAGTAGAATTATAGTGTCTTACTTGTTCAGAAACTTTTTCCTGTGAATTCAAAAATCTTTTTAATGTTGCACTAAACGATGTAAAGTGAATGAACCAACTGAACAAGCCAGGCCAAATGATGGAGTGAAACAAGAAAGGCAAAACCGGATAAGTTTGTGTGCAACTGTGTATTTCAGGATTGTAAAGGGTCTATTTTACATAATTGGGTTTTAACATATTCAATATGCAGTGGCACAGGTTAACATAAGTCTATTTTAAATATACATAACATTTCTGCTGCATTCCAAGAAGGTTAAATCCTAAGAAAGAAGGGCTTTAAAGTGAAGGCATTTCAAATATCATCCAAGTATAGGATCCATAAACTGTGCTACGTTTCCATTGAACTATACACTCCTATGATTTCATAATTCATCCTATATTAAATTGCTTTAGTTTGCTTTTTGACTAAATCTAGTTTGTACATTATATTTTTACATCCCGAACTAAATAAAAAAATAAACGGTTAAAATGCAAGTTGTCAACAATTGTTGTGATGATCCCGACACTGTTCAAAAAGGGCTTCATACACTAAAAAGGTAGTCCCATTAACAGGAAAGGCCCTTAATGAGAGTGGTATAAATCCTCGAAATAGTCCAGGAATCCCTTGTCTCCTTAAAATGACGGTGGCACAGTGAATCATTCCTTTGTATTTCGGATTGTGAGGACAATCCCCTTGAACTCGGGACTTGATAACGTCCAAGGGCAGAATTGACCACCACGACAACGTCCCTGCAATTCCTCCGGCAATGAATTGAGCAAATTTATTAGAGCCTTGATCACTCCCAGCAGAAGTTAGTTGGCGTTTAGAAAACTCGTAAATTACAAAATATCCTCCAGATGCTGGGACATCTCTGGAAATGAATCATTTCAATTGGAATCAGAAATAGGAAGCTTTTGTCTGTACCTAAAAAACTGAAGAACAATTCCTTTATACAGACCAGCCAGACCGTGGCTCTTAAGGATTTGCTTGACACAGTCTACTGGGCCCTTGACATCTGCCTTTTGGAGGCGACTTTGAAGCTGAACCTTGACCAAATCTACGGGGCAACTGATAACTATCTGAGCCAAACCTCCGATACAGCCGGCTGCAAAGTGTTCCGAATAATGGGCTTCGTGTTTGTGGGCATAGTTCTGGAATTGGTTTTTATATTATTGATCATTGTTGGATGAGGAATGGGTATTTTGCCTACCGCAGTATCCTGTAAGTCCTCTTGGATCCATCTCCATTTGACAATCTGATCCAGAGATCCACCGTAGAAGCCAAAGTAGACGGAATTCGTAATGCCGTTGGAAAGTAGAGGTACTCCCATACCACGGAAAAATGCTGAACCAATTCATTTGATGGATAAGAAGGGTTAAGAACAAGATAATTGATTTTCAAGAATAAGTCTCACCTCGTATTCCTCCTTGATGATGAACATATTTTACGGTGTTGACTATACTGAGCGTGTCAATTTGCTGTCGAACTTTTATCGTGTCAATGGGGTGACCTACAAGTACTCCTGCCATTCCTGGTAAATATGATTACGGCACAATTATTGTCCATGGCTAAAAAAAATTGAGACAATACATATAATGCAACAAACTTATTATCCTACCAGAAATCCATCCAGAAAAAAATTCACACCATAAAACCATTTCACGGCAACGTAATAATGATTAACTTAGTTGGAATTCATAGTTTTAGTTTTATTAAAACTCGTAGAAAAGGGCAGTAAGTATGCATTGTACTATGTTTTGAAATTAATTAACACTAGAAATAATTTTTGCAGGAAACTCTAGTAGAATTGTGACCACCTCATCTCATTAGACACTGTGTCCGTGTCTAATGAGCATATAATTGCATAATAAGGACTTTAAGACAGGTGACATTTAAAGACGAGGTATACTACAAATAGTCATAATATGACAAACATATACATAGACACTAGTTGGCCTAGGACAGTTCTAACACAGGTACTTAAATGGAACCCCAGTAGAAAACAGGTTCTTTATTTTATTTCAGATGCGTCCCATTGTCAACTTTGTCTAGGCAGTTCATTTACGAGCAAAAGTTTGGGTTCTTAATTTGATCTACAAATCCACGCTAAAATGCGTTCACCAAGACACAGAATTTGCCAAAAGATGCATTTTAAGAAAGCAACAGACATCAGTTTCTTCACATGGATGGATTTTTTTTCAGCTCGTTTCTCGTTAAAACCACGGAATCCGCACCCCTTCGTTCTATGATTGGCTCATCCTCATCCTCCACGACACCGCGACTGCTCACCACTTCTGCGACAGGAACTAAAAACGCATTTTTTCAAGTTTCAATAATCCTGACGCATTTGAAATTTTAAAAAAAAACTGGACTTCAACCCGTACCAGTTGTAATTGGACTAATTCCGGTATCCTTAAGAATTGGTTTCAACGGCACTTGCACTTCCTCCACTTCATCCGCAGCATAAATTGAGCTAAGGGAGTCCATACTCCCAGTCTTTGGTTTGCCTCGACCTCGACTATTTCGGAATTTAAACACGGGTTTGGCACGACGCTGTAAATTTTTCCGTTCTTGTTCTGCTTTAGAAAGGTGGGATGGCCTGCGGAACAAAAACGGAATTTCAACCCGAATTTGGAATAGACCATAAATCCAGATTCTTACTTACCTCACTCTAAACGCATATCCTTCTACAATGTAATCCCTGGCATCAAAGACATCTTCGTAGAAAACACGATTAAAATCGGACCCCTTATATTTTGGGAGGTGACCATGTCTTTTGGTCCGCTTCTTTTTGTGGCCTTTACCACAGCAGGAGGGGTGCTTTTTTGTATCCTTAGGAAAGTCCATTATATACGGAATAGTGTCAAGGGCTTCTCTAGGCATTAGTTTGGACAAGTCAAGACTGACATTATCCAAGAGGTACACGTAGGTCAGATGGATCATGTCGCGGACCTGTAAGAAGAAAGTAATATAATTCATGTGGCCTTTATTTAAAAAATGTGTAAGCGAATACCTCCATAATTTTTTCCATCAAGTGTTCAGACGCACAAATAAAAGAGTTTAAGGACAGCGCAAACTTTGACATGGTTTCGCAAATGATCTTCAATTCCGTTACCGTTTTTTCGGTTGGATTACTTTGTGATTTTGCTGTTTAAACATTAAAGTTAGATTTTGAATTTTGTAATTCATATCAAAAATTAGCTTACCACTAATATAAACAATGCAGTGATACATTTCACTGAGTCTGTAGAGTAAATCCGACTGGTTTTTAGTGTCGTAGGTGGTTTCTTTAATGTCATCTACTAGATACTCAATTTGATGCTTTGCAATTTCAAACTCGGTTAAGGTTGAAGTAGCTAAATTATTGAGGGCATTGGATTTATCAACCCGTCCCCACTCCTCGAAAGGCTTGAATTCCAAGGGGTCTTCAGGATTATTAATTTTTGCAACAAGGATTTCAAATGGGGGTCGCTGTCCTTTTTTTGCGAGTTGTAAACCACTTCCCAGTCGGAGAGGACGCTTCACATCTGTATCTCCCTGGAGTAAATATTTGACTGATTTGAAAAATCACAGAGCATTTTGTAAAAAAGGTTTGTTACCTGTAGAAAAATCCTGAGCTGAAGATTCCTAATGACGCGCATAGCTTCTTCAGCATAATTATGGAATTCCTTAGACTCCGTCAGAATATCACGGCCGGCATCACTTGCAGATACTGCAAAGGCTGCCAAATCCCCCATCAAAATTCGGTAACTTGTCTCCGAGGGTGGATCATCACACGTGAATAGTTGAGGAATACAGAGTCCAAATATCCAAATACTTGTGGCCAATCTTCCCAACCGAGATGTGGAAAGTGGGGGTAGTTCATCTTCGAAACCGAATTCTGTTCCGGATGTCGACTTTTCGGCGCTTATAGGAGATTTTCCTGAATAGTCATCAAACTTTGGAGATTGGTCGAATAAAATAAAGTGTGGTCGTAATTTTGCATACCCGAGTCATTTGATGATGATTGACTCGTAATTTTAATTCTAGGGTCCGTCACTCCATCAACATGTTCCAGGGCTGGGTTTAACGTTTTTGTTTTGTGAGATACCAGATATACTTCAGCCACATTTACGTGGTTCATGAAGGATTCTGTGAGTTTGGAGAGTTTCGGAGGGCCGTCTCCACCCTCTTGCTTTTTATGCTTTTTATTTTTGGCTTTTGCTTTCCTGAGGAATAAATAATTTCGAAGTTATGGCTTGTGTGCAGAAGGAGAATGTGTGAATTTCAGAAAAAAATGCATTTATCGTACAAAATAGCTTTCGGGTCTTGATACGATCCTAGACAGTTGCATGATGTGAGGCAACGCTCACAGCCTACTTCGCATTTGTTGGAGTCTCTGAAATATGTCGGAAATTCCGTCAACGGAAATTTATGGTTCACATAATGATTCTTACGAAATCCAAGCCAGTCTTGGTTTAAACTCTGCTCCACGTACGACTCGGACAACACTTGACTTCTTCTGAGAATAAGTTGCTCTATATGGGATGAAATTCGTTAGTGGAACATTATGACCATCCGGACTTATTTCTCCTTTGTCCTCAGCAGCTTTTACCACTGCAAAACATTTTTATATTGATTGAATTAGTTGAACACATTCATCCAAAATTATTACAAAAAATAGTGTGCCATCACTCACCCTCCGCAGGAAAATGAACCCCTTTCTTCAATCCAAGATAACGTGCAAAATTTCCAAATAAACTAAACACCTTGGGATTGCGAATATGTGAAAAACTGGAAACGTTGAGTAATTCAGAATTCAGCATATTGCAAAAATGTTACTGAATAAAATCTTTGTAAATTTTGTAATTTGTATGCATTTTCATACCTAAGTTTCGGGTTTATTATTGAATTCATAACTCCCTTCTCATCCAATTTATTCTTGCCTCTGACGCCGTTGAGATTGGGTCTAAAAATATAAATCAGCGTGCAAATTATTCAATTCAACCTTTCTTGTGAGAGTGAATATATATTTATTATTATCAATCAAACCTTATCAAATTCAAGTTATCATCTTCCGACACTTCCATATTGTCACGGTCTTCAGGCTCAGATAACAGTTGACGTAAGGGTTCCCCATCGTCAGCCGCGGAAGAGCTGGAAGGGTTCTCCAACGTTGGCGTTGGTTGGAGGTGGGAGTTTTCTGGAGTCTGCCCAACAATGGTCTGAGGATTCCCATTGTTTGGATCCTCAGGGGAAGGAGGATCGCGGTAGAACTGGAAGGGTTCTCCAACGTTGGCGTTGGTTGGAGGTGGGAGTTTTCTGGAGTCTGCCCAACAATGGTCTGAGGATTCCCATTGTTTGGATCCTCAGGGGAAGGAGGATTTGAGGGTGGTGAAGGAGGACTTAATCTCTTGAATAAGGGCATGATGAAATTACCATACCCGGCCGGATGTGGTTTTTCCCATGCGGTGATGGAATTTGGGGGACATTCGTAAAGTTTTAATTTGAATTGAATGGAAATAGGAAGGCATTTTGTAGCCATGGGCTATAATTTTTGAAATAACTTTTGTCATAAGCAAAATGTCCAATTTGAAAATCTCGTCAACTTGCTGAGCTGAATGCTGATTGTCAGTGGTACTCAGACTACTGGTGGTCCGAAGATCTTGTCCGTCTGCGTACTTGATAAGAAATCATTTGAATATGTGTGGGACGTGTAAATTCTACCTGGGATTCTTCCAGGTAGCTGCGGTAAGTTTGGTCGAAAAAATAATGGATGGCCTTTCTTTGAAACGCAAAAGCATTAAATTCGCATTTTCTTTATTAGAT
This sequence comes from Folsomia manolachei, assembly GCA_036491905.1. Taxonomy (NCBI): domain Eukaryota; kingdom Metazoa; phylum Arthropoda; class Collembola; order Entomobryomorpha; family Isotomidae; genus Folsomia; species Folsomia manolachei. The sequence continues at coordinate 15,026 of JAAXNX010000486.1, read as the reverse complement.
CGGGTCGGCCGGAATGATGGTGACGATGACTGCAATATATTACATTTATGGTGGATTGCCACCCACTTACTCCATGTCTGCAGGATTTTGGATCCAGGTGAGGTCGTGGCGCAGATGAAAATCTAACTAATTTAATCATGCGTTTCCTATTTTCAGTATTTGGTCGGTTGGTTATCCATTTATTTAACACTCTACATCGTTCGTGTCCTAGGCAGAGGCTTATTTACGCGGTGGACGCCCAAATACGTGAGTGAAGCATCAATTACTATCTCATTACCTTTAAATTGATGAATCCTTCATAAAATCACAGTTCTTCGGACTAATCATCGCCGTAATCATACTTTACATGGCGAGTGGAGTCTGTTTCTTTCGTACCAGTGACGAAACAACGAATGATTGAATACTGCACATGGTACAACCAAACTCTCAAAAGGATCCCTCGATTTCTAGATAAATTCCAGGAACAATACGTAATTTTTAGGAGTTCTCTTGTTACCACTTTTCATTACGTGTAACAATAATTTTCAAAGAAACTTTGATCTCTTTTCCAAACATTTTAAGGAATGCTGCGGGCTAAACGGTTATCGAGATTACAAGGATCCTAACATGTTCGGAGTAGACTATCTTCGTCGTCGTATCGTGTACAATGATATATCGCCCTCTGACACGGAATGGGGTGAAGACCAGGAGGCATACAGACAGAGATTGAAGGACGACAAAATTGTCAAGAGCCCTGCCACTCGTCAACAATACTACTTCAATGTTCCAAGCTCTTGTTGCCAACATGAGCGGAGGGTCAAGTTTAAAAATTGTGGCTACTTTGTCGAATACGAGAAAGGTGATTTCGATAAGACGGATGTGGTTGATGAAAATGCCAGTCCAGCCGCATCCGATCCCTCGGCGATGGGTATGATTCACAATGATGGGACTAGAATTGTGGTAAGCAATTTACCGTAAATTACATGATTTGAGTATCGAGTTTATGTGAAACACCTCTTGTGTTTAGGGCTGCTATGAAAAATACGAGAAAATAATGGAGAACTCAGTCTTCCAACTGAATTGGTTACTTGGGATTCTTAAGTGGGGAAGCTTATTCCAGTCCTTCTTCTTTTTCGCACTTATCTGGATTTACAGACTGAGTTTGAAGGCTATGAGGAAAAATCTTAAGGAAAGCCTTCGTCGGCAGGAGAGAGGATCACATTTCTTAGGGGATGATGACGACGCTGCCATCATTTTACCAATACGTAAAAAAGAATGATGCTTGTCTTGATTTTTGCGAGAGAATTGAAATATTGGTTTTAATTTAGAGAAAGATGGAAAATCTGTGGATAAGCAAACAGATTTAAAAAATAAGAATACTGGAAATGAGGTTAAGCCCAAGCCGCTGGAATCCAATATCTCAGAATTCTTCAAAGATGATCACGATTCTGCATCTACGCTCTCCTCAATTGATTCTAAAGATGATAAACGTCTTTGATGCGGTGTCTTGATTAGGAGGAAAAGGTCTTGTTGGAGAATTGAATGCTTTCTTGAGCAAAATATTATGTTAATCTAAACTATTAATATTGTACAATTGTGTTAGTTAAGTGAAAAATTAGTATTCCATTTCAATGTAATAGAACAACATGTTTGTTCAAGTAAAAGTTTACACATAGTTTGTATTATAAGGTAATATAAATTATCCGATATCCGGTACGTGTAAGAAATGAACCAGCTTTATAGCGAAATCTACGGCGATGCAAGTATTACAAAATTTATAATTGTGTAGATGAGATGAGACAAACTTTAGAGGAATAAATACGTAGTCTTAATGTTTTACTTTTAGAGCATAAGTAATCACAGTAATCGGCTGAGACCAGTAAACTTTGGCTTATCGCCACATCATCAGACATTAAATAGGCCGGTTATGAGTGAGATAAGCTCTTTTGCCACTTAGTGGCCAAGGCTTGAGTGAATAGACCTTATAGAGCAATGCAAGAATGAGAGATAAGCGAGAAATACAATAGATTCAGTGAATCCGAAAAAATTAGTTGGCTCATTTATGGGTGCCAATCTTGATGGGTGACTCAATTATGTAAGGCTCCTCATCCGTAAGGGCCACTTCCACCTTAACAGAAACGTTCAAACAAATTACAAAATTAAGTTAAAATCAATGCACATCATAAAATTCTGAAAAAAGTTAACCTTGAGGATATACGAAATTTCAATGATTCCACTCTGACTCGGACGGATGTCATCCGGGATTTGAAGGCCTTCCGTCCAAATGTTTTGGACTGTTTTTGTTTCTAGCGTCTGCAAATCAACCACCTTGACCTTGGCCGGGGATGAGGATGACAAACTGTAATGGATTTTCTGCACTAGTGAAACTTTTGCTGACGAAATTTTCTGATCTTGTTGAAGATTATGAAATTCCAGCTCGAATGGTATCTCTTCCCCTGATATAAGGAATAAGTTGCAACTTGAAACGTAAATTTTTCTGAATTGTTCCCTTAATTTTTCTTATCTTACCCACAAGATACCCAGATCGATTAGACCGAAATGAGACTCGAAATGCTGTAGAAGCATTACTCTCTTTGCGTCCAAGGCCTAAAAAGTGGAGCATCCCTAATGATGGTGATTTCCCGATTTTCTGTTGAATCACTGGATTCATCAATCCCTTATCGATGGAGAGATTGTAATAGCTTTGAACAGTGATTATCTTTTCGGCTTGCTTATAACTGCGTAATTCTTGCTGTAAATAAACCACGACTTGATAAAGGATGAATCCATTGGGATCTCGAAAGCTTCCTGGTAGATCTGCTGCTGCTCCAGTTGGGGTCAGCTTCAGAGAAAATTTGTATTTCTTCTGGCCAGCTGGTAACGCTATTTTTTCACCTGTAAAAAGTTTCATTTAAGGCGAATTTTGTAGAAATTTATGATCCTTTCAAATATTCAACTTAACTCAATTAACATCTAAAACACCTACCTCTGCCGTATAAATTGGTTGCAATGTCTAAAAATGTGTCTGACTTCTGTTGTTCATCTTGTTTCACTACGGCACATCCTTCTATGGCCACGCGAATAGCTATTTTAAACAAATATAGCAATTATATGAATCATAAATACCATATTTTATATAGGATATTTTAGTAAATACTTTGATGTACGATTAAATGATTTTGAAACTGGAAATAAGTTATTTCAAATAACTTACCATAAGTGTAAAAAGGTTTGGAAATATTAAACCGAACTTGGCCAGCAATTAAGTCTCCGACAGAATAACATGGTTCTTGTTGATCCAGATCAATTTCACATGACATCTGTGGTAATTGATTGGCGTGGTACTTTGTCCAATTTAGTTGGCACATTTTGCGTTCGAGTATCTTCTACTACTAGTACTATCTACTGGAGGATATGATTCATTTTGTTAAATCATATTTTTTATTGTGTCCATTAAATTTAGACAAAATATTAATATTTACACTGTCCTTTAAGAGAAGGAACCACGACACCATTCTGTGTCGTAGGTTGAAAAGACATGGTTAAAATATTGTTCCGTTCATTCGTCGCATTTTGGTATCGATCCGTTACCCGTAAAAAAACTTTGTGCGATAATATGATACACAAGGTTTTAACATTTCGGAGTTCTGGAATAGAATCATAAACTACTGTTTCGCGTGTCACCAAAATTGGCAGAAAAGGGTACACATAGTGCTAACAGGTAAAATAACAGGCTGCAGTGTTACATTGTAAACGGCAAGATCTTGCATGTAAACAATCACTAAAATGCATATATTTGATTGTACATGCAATGCTAGTTATGCATCAACTGTTGATTCCAGTTTATACAGTAGCTACTTTGCTAACCTTCTTTAGAAGATTAATTTATCCATTAAGCGAAACTTGTTACTTTAATACAAACCGCGTGATCATATTCAGCTGCCAAAAGCATACAAGTAAGTTGACTCCACAACCACACCTAAAACCCTGTGAATTGCAAATGACGTTTATTCATTCTGAAATTTTAATATTGCAACTACAGAATGTCATTCAATCCAGACGTAATTAATGCGGCTTTTGAAAATGACTTGAGACGAAAACCTATAACGTAACAACATTGGTGTAGACTTGGTCGAATTTTAGTTACCAGAATGAACCAAGTTACAATTTCACTCCATTTCCAACTTCTTAATTGATGATGTTTATTGCAATGAAAGTAGAAACTTCTGAGTTAGCAAGATTCGTATAAACTCCAGGAGTACCTAAGAGCAAATATATTATTGTGTGCACTGAATAAATTAAAATGCGTGTATTAAAAAACGGATTAGAACATTTCTATTTCATTACCAGGTCGGCCACAACCATTTCCCTGTAATATTTTTTTTTTACTTTTAGATTTTACCTTTCTTAATTAAATGTATCCCTACAGATTCTTCTGTAATGTGAATGTGGCACTCACCCAACTGGAAAGACCAACTTGTTGGTAGACAGGTTCTGGAAGCTCACGGGATGACTTGATCACTAAAGGACCTCCACGGTCACCCTGTTAATATTGTCATTTTTTGTAACACTACAATTTATATAAAAAAAATTATTAGTTTACTCGACAAGAATCCTTTCCTCCTTCTGCATATCCACCGGCACAAATCATTCGGTCAGTAATTGCAGAGGTTGAGTATGCATTCTGACAATCGTTCCTGCCCACGATGGGCAAATCAACAAAGTAAAGTTGTTCTGGAAGGTCACTGCCACCCTCAGATTGAATGCCTATAAATCATTGTTAATGTTGAAAATGACAGCTCAGCCGATAACATACCCCAACCAGTAACAGTGGTTAACCCTGCCGATGGCTCCAATGGTTCAACCAGGGGACGTTAGCTGAATTATTTTCCGTAAATTAAGTATTAAAAATATCTAAGAAGCAATCTTCGAGTATACGCATACCTTCAAAATTGAAACATTATAATCGAAGCTGGTTGCATTGAAGTTGGGATGTTGCCTAATTTCAGAAACTTGAACCACTTGTCCACATTCGGCATGGAACGCAGTCCCGGCTCTAACGGACAATCCTGAAACATTTAAGCCATCCGTGCAGGAACTGATTGATAAAAATAAAACAATTACTATGTACATAAAATTGATTAGAAAATAAGATTTTGTATTTTATTTATTTACGCCGCAGTTAAAACGTGGAGCGGAGAAAGTATTGATCCGCCACAAAGATTTCCACCTCTATACTCCACGCTAACGTGGTAAGGAAACTGTTGGATATTTCCGGGTTGGCCGCCAACAATTCTGGAATTATGTAGTTGTTGGAGTGGATTATCTTTCTTTAGCCAAGTTTTGGCGTCCACAACGATCAGGGAGCAGAATAGAGCTATGAAAATGGTAAAGGGTCAAATAAACGGTCTCGTAAGCTGGTTCAGAAGTTAAACATCCCAGTTTTATTTAATAAGTAAGAGACTTAGTTTTGTTATAGTTAAGTAATTGTTGAACCTGAGCATGATTTGACGTACCGATAAGCAACCAGCGGATCATGATGGGCATTGTTGGAAAAGAATGACTTTTTTGCTCTCTTCTGTCGGGTTTGCAACTAAGAAATGTATCATGGGATTTCTTTAAACACATTTGTCGAGCTTTAATTTTTGCTTATCTNTCGGGTTTGCAACTAAGAAATGTATCATGGGATTTCTTTAAACACATTTGTCGAGCTTTAATTTTTGCTTATCTCGATTGAGATAGCTTATCACACACTCCAGTGCAACGTATAAAGCCCGTGATGCGAATATCACTGTCAATCCATTACTGCAAAAATAAGGTTAGCGAAAGCAAATTATAAATTAAGGATTGAAAAAAAAACACTATTTAAATTTTGGGCGTATTTTTTAAATGCATTGATACTAATATTTCAATTTCCAACCCCAAATAATCTGAGTAAAAAAGCAAACGACGAGGAGAATTCTTCAAAACTCCGTAAATAGTATTGGTAAATTATTCTCGTCATACTCGTATTTTTTAAAATGCATTGATACTAATATTTCAATTTCCAACCCCAAATAATCTGAGTAAAAAAGCAAACGACGAGGAGAATTCTTCAAAACTCCGTAAATAGTATTGGTAAATTATTCTCGTCATACTTCATTTATTATTACATTTCCGTATTTTTTCTTGAAGAATTATTTTAAAGAACAGAGATTAAAAACAGTTCCCATATTTGGAGTAAAACGTTTGCTTAAATTACTAAAAGTTATAGAAAATTAAAATCCTGTTAATTTAGTCAGCATTAAAATTCTCTGAGACCAAAGTCTGCGTCAGCCTTATCTCTCCACAACCAGTATCAAAATGTTTGTCTTTAACTTGACGACGACCACTGCAAAACATTTGTGCGAGGTGGGGTTAGAGGTACAATGTCAGGCTTCTGTAATAATTTCAATTGTTTCGGAACGGATGTCACTCTTCTTCTCTCCAGTACCGGAGTATTTATATGAATATCTTCATCAGTGTCGTAGAGTGGGACTGCAAGTAGAATCACAATTTCAAATAATTACAATACCCAAAGACTAGAATAATTGACTCACAATGCGTTGATAAGTATGATGGAACACGATTCCGGAGTTTGGCATACCCCCTACCAGCAAAAAAAGAAGACAATGACAAGGATCAAAGTAGGAATTGTGACCAGTGTGAAAAGCGTCAATTGTTGTGCAGGGGTCAACTCTGGCTCGGGCTGTTCAGGGACTGAAGTCGAAGTCGAAGTCGAAGAGCCGACAGATGAATCGTCATCGGAAAATCTAAAAAAAATCAATTTTTATGAATTTTTGTTGATTTTAGTTTTACTCAAGCTCCCTTTGACCACATTATTCTAAAAACTTACCCATCATAATTTCCGTATTTATCAGGAGAGCAACAATGGACCCACATTTTTTTCAATTTATTCCTGGTTGCAATCCAGGTATCGCCAATGTCCGCAAATGTTGATGGAGTGTCAGTATTGTGTTTAGTTGAGACTGATTTTCAAGTTTGAATGTTTCTAACATTTTGTAATTCCTACATACTAATTAGTCTCTCAAAAACTGAAATGATGGCAAGAAAGGTTATAAGAATCTGATACTTATCTAGCAAACATAATTTAAGATACTTTCCCAATGAAAACTACGACGCATTACATGCAATTGTTTGTTATTATTATTACAGCTTGGGGTTTATGAGTTTCATTGATAAAATTGTGACTCAGGTCAGTTCTTAGTAATGCAATACTCAGTACCATTCAAAAGATATTGACCTTCTTCAATATATATGCATGGTTGAAATAGCTTCGGCAGTACTAAATTCTAGTAGTTTATGTAATGAGAAAGTGCGTTCAAACAGTTAACCCAAGTCCAAAGAGTGAGGGTGAATCATCACAATACAAATATTTTTTCCTTCTTGTACTGCGTATCATGGAAGTAATGCCTCATTTTTTCCTTACAAGTTGAAAGAATACTTTCCACATTCCAGATAGTAAATGGGCTAATATGAACTTTGATAAGGAGCAAGATAACAAACAGAAAATGAGATTATGGTTTTCTGTCTTAATATCTGACTCTGTAATGTCATGCATTACACGACTGTGCAACTGACCCAAGATAAATAAATTAAGCATCAATCTTCAGAAAAACTATTAGTAAAAGTAATCTGGACATTGTCGTGGATGGAAATCTTTATCATAAAAATTTAAATGGAGGTAGCATACACACAAAAACTATGTTGTTACTTATTGTTTGTTTATTTCGATTCAAGAATGTCATTATTAATTTGGTTTGGTTGTATGAAATAGTAAAATCTAGTTAAGTTTGTCGTTATTTTTCTTTCTGAGGTAGGTAGCAGTACAAATTCTGCACTGGTCATAAAAAAGCTAGAAGACCTCATCCGTACAAATAAAGTAAAAAAATCACAAATTGGTGACATTATAAAAATTATGCGATGCGTTACGACAAATATTAAATATTAATTGCTGCTTAATTAGCCTTATAGTCATAAAAATACCCTTAGTCTTAAAATTGCAGGTACAAAATACTCTGTCACTGGTCTGTTCTTATCTTTGTCAAATACTAAAGTTTGGAAAATTGTTAAAACTGTTGCTAGCAGAATACTGGAAACGTAATCCTAGCTAAGTATTTATTAATGTTACACTTTAATCAATTTCCAGTTTCCTAAAACTTCCAGGCAGACCAATTCCGGTGACAATTTGTTTAGCAACGGCATTCCCACAAGTGTCTGCTTTGGCCATCGATGTCATGAGTTTCATGTCAACCCTCATCTCGTCCAATGCCACGAGTCGATCCTGTTTCTCTTGGACTTCCTTTTTGAACATTTCTGCATTAAATGAAAGACAAAAATCAATGTCAAGCCAAATCCAACCATAAAATCCAACATATTTTTACTCACCAATCATTTCTGCCATAGGAATTTTGCCCCCATACTCCAGTGGAAGAAGGGACGAGTCAAAGTTCTTCTTAAATTCGTCATCACTCTTGTAAACAACAATCCGTTTCTGAAGTTTTGACGACATCAAAGTTTTAGCAAAGTTAAAAACGGCTGAGACGATAAGAGGAAGACGCATAAATTGCATAGCCTGGTGACGCATAGGCATCCCTTTTTCCGTTGTAGAGAATATTTTTGTCATTTCCGATGGATGCCAAAGGTTAGCGAGATGTGTGGCAGTGATTCCGGATTCGTCCAGAATATAAGAAAATCCTCGAACTTGGTTTTCCTCATCTTCCAGAAGAGATTCGAAACAGACCATTATGGCTTTCATGACATCCTCGGCTCGATGCTTGTAGGGATCAATGTTTCCTGGAAAATTACAAGAAGTATTAGTTGAAACATTTGTAAGTTGCCACATTTTGCATAATTATTCAAGAAAATGGCACAAAGCTAGGATTTGCATTTCTCTCCCTGCCGGCTATTTGACTGAATTGACACCAAATCCCAACATTAACTATCAACTAAAAATCTAAAGTGAAAGGAATCTCAGGCAGCTTTGTTTGTAAATGTGTCATCTGCATGTGATGGAATTTATCTGAGACTAGGATTAATAAGGTAAATGCAACATTTGAATACTTGTCAGCAAAAATGGCAAGCGGAAACGTAGACAGACACGGCACAATGTCTATTTCTATTAATGGTTGCAAAAGATGGGATAAATAAGTGAACAAATTATGCAATCCACTGACCAACCAAATGAAAGGAACTTGCTAAACCACCAAGAAACAAAGACCATGAATGTCTTCAGAATTACATAACTTATGCAGAAATTTTTGCCAAAGTTAAACTCGGATGAAGGGAGCAAAGAACTATGCTTAGCAAGCTTCTTTACAAAGCAAACAAAGCGTAGGGAAACAGGGCAAGGTTTGCATCTCTAAAATTTAAATAATTAGCAGGACCATGCAAATAGGAGATCAGGACAAAAAATTGAATCATATGCATTGCAGACTTAGATGGGTTTGTAATAGAGGAGAAGTGAAGCTTCAAAAAAGCTATGTGAGGATGAAACTACATTAAAAGAACAAAAAAGTCCCTCCTTACCTCCCACCGTAAAAAGAACGCGGCGTCCATGCTTGTCCCGTTGAGGTAGAGCGAAAGCCACGCTAGAAAAATGGACAAAAAATCAAAATTAGTCAAAAACTACATTTTACTCCCACAATTTGTCCCAGTAAACTATAAACTTACCCACGATTGATGAGATCCAAGACAAGGGGGTCATAAAGAGAAGTGTTATGAAACCAATGAGGATTTTCCTGTCTCATTGTGATGTAGCGGACCAAAGTTTCCTGAGCCATGGGGACGTGATATTTTTTATGTCGAAGGAATCTGAGGAGGAAGTTGGCATCGAGGCGACAATTTTGAATGTAACACGTCTTCTTTATCCACTGACGCATTTCATCCAACGCCTGGTCACGGATCCTGTCTTCTTCTCGGAGTTCTTTTTTAGCAATTTGGCGCAGTGCTGGAGACAGACTGGAAATGTATCGGTCTTCCGGAAAGAAGTGGGGAGTAGACTGGTCGAGAGGTGTGGGTGAACCCTTGCCCATCTTGAAATATTTGGGATGAGATGGGATATTGACGAAATAAGTGGGGATGGAGTGTTGAAAATTCGGGAGATGAGGATCTGCAAATAAAACAGAATGAGTTATTTTACTGCAATTACTAACCACGGGTTAGATGTGGGCGTTATATCCTTACCTGGATAAGATTGGGTGAGATTTTCCTTGGTTGTCTCAGCTCGTCCACAAAAATCACCAGTCGACCGAACAGACCAAAGACTAATGACAGAGTGAACAATTTTTGGCCTGTGTGCAGATCATGAAGATTTGAGAAGGGAAGGAATTTAGAGAATATCAAAGATGCCTTCAACACAGACTTGCATGTAACTTGCATGTCATCAAATGCATTTAATGCAAATAAAGATTGGATTTGTTTCAATAATCTTGGATTCCATTCAAACAATTGCGAATACAGACATGCATGTACATAAGTACAGGGAAGTAAAGTGGAGGTAGATGTCCTCCAGAGGCCGGACAAATTTACCTGAGTTTTGTTACCTGACAAAGAATCGGGCTCAAGTTCACACAAATGGCGTGACGATATGCTACCAATTTGCAAACAAACTTGCAATATTTAGGAAGATGACTCAACCAGTAACAGTGCACAACAAAAGTGGTTGACCATGATGTGGATTGACTTGGCAGTTTTGGCTTATTTTGCGAATAGACAGATCTAAGCAGTCAGGTCAACGTGAAGCAAGTCATTTTAGCATTATTTAAAATAGGCTTATGGATGGGTGTAGAATGGAGCTGTTATGTAATATGAATTACAACGAATTAGATAATTGCTGCAGTAATCTAAATCCCAATTGTTATGAACCAAATAATTCATACCTATTCAATTAAGCTGTGACTTTTGACTCATCCAGGTCAAGGTGAAGACCTTAAATTAGTTGTTAATCGGGAAATATAATTGCATAACTAATTCTTAATTTCTCGAAAAGAAGTGACAAATTCGTCACAAAAACAAACCCACTAAATATCTCACGTAATACACGTATCTTAGCTAAAAGCAAACAATAAATGGTACAAATGTGTACAAGTAAGAGTAAATGAATGACATTTTAACAATTTTCTTGCATTTTACAACAAATCTTCAAAGATGACTTCAGGAAATTCCAGATTCCATCCATCCATTTCCAAATCCAGTCCCAAATATCCAGACTCGTTCATATTTATCTCCTCGTCCTCAATTTTAATGGAGCGTTGTTCTGGGAGTGGATAACTGTCCAGAATATGCCAGGATGAAGGTGTCGGACTAGATGACAGTGTCGGACTAGATGGACAACCTTGCTCGCTTGTTTCCTCCAAGACTGCAAATCTTAGTCTGACTTCAGAAGATGTTGCTGATCCCTCTCCACTTGATGGAGATCCACTCATCTCAATTTCACCGGAGGAAGATTTTGTCTTCTGACTGTCCCCAGAGGAAGGTGTGCAACCAAATTCCATATCCGTTGCGGCATCCCTATCAGTGTCGTTGTCTTCATCCGATGTTTCTGGTGGAGATGGTGTCGGCATCCTCTTTGGTTTCTTGACAGTTTTCTTGGCAGGCTTCTTTTCCTTAGTTTGTCGTCCCCGAGCTGGGCGTTTGACGCCGATTTCTTTCTTTGGGCGGCGTTGATTTCCAAGTTTAAATCCATGGGCCACGATAAGATGTTTGGTGAGGGTGGTCTGGTTCCGGAAGGCAGTTCCGCAATTGAGCTCCAGACATGGGAATGCAGCCCCGTGATGAATTGGCTCGTGTCGTTTCAACATGTAATTAGTGCTGAATGTTTTGGGACAGTTGTAGCATTTAAAGGCTCCGGATGAGGGTGTGGTTGCTGCAATTGTGGCGGAAGGTTTTGTTTGGGGGATGGGAAGGGCGACGGCATTCCTGAAAAAGATAAAATTAATTTTAGTCGTTTATTAAATTTTAATTTAATGCAAGAAAGACAATTTTAGATTCTAAAAATGAGACTTTTTAAAATATTTCTAATTTGTTACTTACAAATGAACTGCTCCAGTGATTGGTGTCTGTCGTTGTGGTTGTGGTTGGGACGACTGAAACTCTGGAACGAGAAATGCCACATGGACCTTGGTCCCATCAAGCTTTTCGAGTTGAAGCTCCTTCACAGAGACGCTAAAAGTGACTCCGGCATTTGTCATGGTCATTGTGATGAAAGGTTGAAGGTGAGAACAAGGATTTTTAGTAAAAGAAAATATTTTGTGTGTTCGTCACATTCAGAGTTGATCATGTTAGGTGGAGAGAAAATTAGTGAGATGTTGCTTCCTCAAACTCTCAGCATCGAATGAAATTAATTGCGCAAGCAGACAAAACGTTTAAGTGAAAGGAACGGAGGATATGATTTAGACAAAGGAAAGGAATTTACTTGCATTTTATATGCAACATTCAACGTATTCTTGCATTTGTCTTGTGTATAACAAAGGTAGATCAGGAATGCCAAAATTTTGTTCAGTGCTAAATCATAAATTGGCAAAGTAAACCAAACCTAGGAGTTTTGTCAGAAATATTTGCTTGTCTCATGTTTTTAAATCCATTTCATGCAAAAATAATAAGTCTGGAAATAAGACAAACAACGGTTTTGAAAAATTACACTTGAACCATTTTGTCCAAAACATACTCCAACCTTACAAATTAAGTTTTAAAAAAAGTCGAATGCAATTAAATAGTCATTTAGAGTATTTCTGTATCTCAACTAATTTTTTTAGTCCGACATGTGTTGCATACTTAATAAATGTCATCAAATATTTCAATAACAGCTTCAATATCTATTCCGAACAGATCACGGAATATTTTCATACTTCTTTCCTTGTCGCCCTCATCTGCAAATTAGTCCACAAGTTCAGGAGTGTGTGCCTAAATGTTATCCAACTCCGTTAATTTTTGCCTTGAATGGAATTTGCTGACGCTTACTTGATGAAGTGCATCCTTTTCCTTTCTCTCATCTCATCATTAATTAAGTAATACTTTTTCGCAGTGCAGATTCTAGTGAGGGTTGCAAAGATAATATTGGCATTTCAAGTACGAAATCTCAACAAGACTGGCAAAAAGGGTTATTTCAATAAAGCGTATCATTAAATCATGTAATTCCTGCATGATTTTCATTTTGATTTATTTATAAGCTCCCCAGGATTGGGGTGCCTGTGGAATATTCAAGATCAGAACTTATTTATGCTCTCATTTGTCGTTTCTAAATAACATATCCCAGATATATTTCGGTAATAATCCCGTTGTGTCTTTATTACAACTTGTAAATTACAAGTGGTTGGTTGGCAGGCAAAAATAAATCTCAATCTCGATTTATCCAGCCAAGCTTTGCGTCTCGACGTGGATCTGGTGCAGCGCATTGTACTTTTTCTTGAGCGACATTCATTAATATAATTTATTACTTGTGTTAATACACGAACGTACGTAACACACTAATTGAGATTTGGTACTGGAAACAATGTGCACTTTCATATTTTTATTTGATTTATCGTAGCCACTTGAATAAGGAAAGAATTGAATTGAATTGTAATTTGTATTTGCTTGCCACACTACTTGGCTACCAGAGCCCAGGTCAGGTCTGTCTTTTGCAGGGAAAAGATTTGATTGTTATTTCAATTGTGAAATATTTTTAGGAAACATAAAAGTGAACTTGGACAAAAGTTTGAAAATGCATCCTGTCCCACATATCTTGGTCCGGGCGATGACCCACTCCCGATCTGGGGGTCGTTATTACAGACCAAGGGCCATGTCGTTGGAAAATCCGAAATTGTTGGAAGCTCTGACAATGTACGAAAAGTTGAAACGGTGTCAAGAGGAATGTGACCAGGATTTGGATGGGTCTGGAGGGACCAATCGCGAAAATGATGACCTTATTGGAGACCAACAAGGTATGGGCTAATTCTATATTATTTGGTCATTACAAATAATCAAAGATTGATTACATTTTTCAGACATTTTCGGCACCAAATCTGCCAATTGTGATCACAGATTTGTTCCGGAAGAAGACCCTCTCCCATTGGATCCATTCAGTCCTAACTTTGATCATTTTATGGATGAGAATAGAGAATTATTGACATACTCAAAATATAAAGATGTCAACTTGCATGATGCCAATTATCTCTACTTCTCCTCAGAAACTGGTAAGTTAGTCTAACAAAATAATGCCAATTGAATAGTTTTTAAAGCTAAACAAGCTGAACTCCGACAAATAGGTTTGATACAGTCCAAAACGTTAGAAGGCCTTTCTGAAGAAGAGGTAAATACTTTAAAATTATTATAAAGTTCAATTTACTTTATCTGTCCAATATTTCTAGGAAGAGCTAGATTACAAGGAGTTGTTACTCTCCAAGAAATATTGGTTGGATGTCGTAAATCCCACGGATAATGATTTAAATCTGCTCGGCTCTGCCTTCAAAGTTCATGAATTGACACTTCGTGACATCCGGGATGGAAATACTGAGGAAAAAGTTGAACTGTATGCCCACTACACATTCCTCTCTTTAAAACTTATGAAGGAAATTCCAGACAATGTAATAATTTGCAATTTTAGTAGACCACCTGAAATTTACATATTATTTTAATAAATACAGAAAACTTGCTCTGACCAACCTTCCACACAGCAGGAGACACATTGTCCAAAATCCCAGAAACGATATTCTGGATCTACTGGGTCAACCGGAACAAATGAGGAAATCGAGTATCTCAACATTGATTTGGAAGAGAGTGATGTGACCACCACAACGAATTCCAGTTCTACCCCAAACTCCCATCACAAGGGTCAAGGTCAAGGTCAAGAATTTTATTTACCGACTCAATCTGATTTCTTAGACTCGGATGCTGACCTCAACATTCTTCATTACAAATAATCAAAGATTGATTACATTTTTCAGACATTTTCGGCACCAAATCTGCCAATTGTGATCACAGATTTGTTCCGGAAGAAGACCCTCTCCCATTGGATCCATTCAGTCCTA
>JAAXNX010000485.1:0-28694 GCA_036491905.1 Folsomia manolachei | reverse complement strand
AGTCGCCCATATCCAATCAAGTTTACAGTTTAGTTTCGTTCAGTGATTGAACCACCCACACAAACAGAAGGAACAAAGTTGACGCCTGCCTGCGGTCAAAATGTTCATCAAGTATTTCTATCAAGTTCTTTTCTCAATGAAAAAGGTGAGCCCCTTCCTCCTCACTCGGCATTCTTTCAATTTGTTCTTTCTTGTTGCCTTTGAACAATAAAACAAATGGAATGAATTCATACTCAAATATATAAAGGTTAAGTAAGGTAAAGTTTTGGCTTGATTGTAAATAAAGTTGTTTGACTTGATTCTGCTGTTTGAAAGGACATTACTGAACGATGCTATTCTAGATTGCTATTGAGATTTTGTTACTCGAACACTCCTCCTAGGAACTGATGGAATTGCCAGCACCTGCCTCCATATGTCCCAATCAACCCAACATATCTTCCACTATTTCATTTAATGTAATCTCAATCTCAATCTAAGCTTAAATTTCTAGAAATGGGAGTCGCCTATGGATGATGGACCATTATTGGCACTTGCGATTTACCGGTTTGTGATTTGCGAAATCATTTTCTGGGTAGCCAAATTTTGCGGAATGGCATCAAGTCTGACTCTTGCTCTCGACTCACTTCAGTTTCAAGAATGAAATGAGTGTTGCAAACTACAAAGCAAATCAATGTTTTCGACGACGCCAACGCATCTTGGAAGTGTGAGAGAGTGAATAACTCCTAAAACTTCGACAAAGAACCGACCTTGTTTTGCTTCATATCGTTGTTCCTGCTTGTTGTGGAGTGGTACTCATAGTCCCTAATTACAGGGTATTAAGCTCTTACTTATAAATTGAGATAAACGTGATTCACCGTAAAATTAGTGAGCCACTCAAAATTTAAATCCGATATCAAAACAAATTAATAATTTCCTGCAACCGTAACTAATTGTAAGTATGTATGTATTAATTTATTGCAAACCCTTTCGGGCGTAACGCCCATAGACGTAACTAATTGTAAGTCCTCAAGATAAGAAATTTTGTAGAGAAGATCGCGTAGTATTTTTAGTCTCATGGCGAGGTTGTCAGTATTGGTGTCGATTTAAAATGTCAATTAATCCCGTTCTGCTTAATAACCCCAATAATTGTTGCCTGTAATATGAAGTGCGGGTAGGAGGAAATGACAACGCTCGTTAAACCAACCGACGCCGTGGTTAATGACTGAGTAAAACCGGGCTAACCAACAAAACAAACAATTGTTACATATCAACAATGGACACTAACTAATAATATGGCGAGCGAGTTGCAATTACACTTTTGCGTTGTTTGTGACACAATTTAAACTGAAAACACAAAGGTGATAAGATTCACCACAGACACAACTACATACAAAATTCAGGCAACAGAAAAACAGACAATGCAATAAAACAATAATTCTGTCATCATCATTTCCTTCTCATCAAGGGGTTAAAACTGAAACACCTTATAGACCGTAACCAAAGTTAAACATTCGACAGTAAAACAATATTTAATTTCCACTACTCACTCCACCCTTACTAAACTTGCAGGTTGAATCTGCTCCGATCATTGCTCTAACAAACTCTTTCTGTCCGAATCCGCATAACAGTACTAAAATCATGTGCCTGTACCTGTGCCATTAAAACATGTCAATAACGTGACATGTTGGCTTCAAAACGAACTCGTCTATTTAAGACAATGGCACCCAATAACATAACATTCGAGTTTCAGGTAGAGAACTAAATGACATGTTTTGCGACAATTTTAGAAGTTGGTTGGTTGACTGCAAGCAGTGCAATGTTGGCAATAATAATAAAAATTAAACCGTACTCTGAACCATCCACACCCTACTTTGTTTTATACTTGTTGAAAGCAACGAGGA
Source organism: Folsomia manolachei (assembly GCA_036491905.1). Taxonomy (NCBI): domain Eukaryota; kingdom Metazoa; phylum Arthropoda; class Collembola; order Entomobryomorpha; family Isotomidae; genus Folsomia; species Folsomia manolachei. The sequence goes on along the minus strand of JAAXNX010000485.1, from coordinate 26,814 downwards.
CCAGTTAGCAGTTAGATTAATGAGAGTTCAAGGCGGGTGCAACGAGAACAAACCTCGATCTATTTCACAACCATGCTTCCTCATGAAATCATGCAAATAAATATGTCGACAATTATCCTGAGTCAAAAATTCCTGTCCAAAAGGAAAAAATCTTAGTAGATTAGAACAATATTACAAAGCCAGAACAAAGGCAAACAATTTAATGAAACAGCCAAGTCGCTTTTTTTAAGTCTATATTTTTAAGCAAAAACTTACTTGATGTTATTGCCATTCGATCTTAACTCAAAAAAAGTGGGATAATGAACGTTTAAAAAACAAATCAATTGCTCTTCATAGCTAATTAAACTAGAGCTTCCTCCTGAATTTAAAATTTAACTAAGCACACAGAACTAAATTAACACCAAACTTAGTAGCAATACTTCCCTCTTACTTTTCCGGAAAGACAACAAATGAGTACTAAAGAGAAGACGAAGCGAGACGCAGCCATTTATGAGTCCATGAGTAAGTAATGGTGAGATATAGAGATAAAACGCTGACCCCACACGACTTTAGACCTAAATAATACTGAATCTTCATTCCAGCAATTCATTTGTAACGAAACATCCCGTGTAACTTTATGTTATGTTTATGTGGAGAGACAGATTACCAAGAATTTGCCCCTTGCCTCTCCCGAAATCCACGTAATGTACCACCGACTTGAACTACTTTTGCATTTTTGACTCAGCAGTTATTAGCTGGCTTCAACGAAGCCGGGGGTCATCTTCATCTCGTTGAAGAATTAAGAGGGCGATGATAATAAGTAATGACTCATAGTTTAACTATCAACAAAAAATACAATTTGCACGAGTAATGCAGCATAATACGCAGTTACGGTATCGTGATATCCCCACATCTTAGCTAACGACTGTCGATTGCCCTGCTGATGATGAACGTTCCAGACAAAGAACCGTTAGGCAAGGTATGTAAACACAATACAAGAGTCAAATGTTGATTATGCCCATGTGATTTGAAGTTTGAAGTGGTATGCGTGGGCGAGGACAGATTGCATTAAATGATTATGATTTTTTATAAGATTGACGAATTGAGGATATAAGGATGTGCGGAACAAACAGAAAATCCCACACTCTTCCCCTTTTCACCGACCCAAGATTCATATTGATGATGATTCGTGATTCATACTTAACCTCTTAGGGCACAGAAATGAAACGTTATCCCGTTTCACAGATGATACTGGGCTAATCACCACAACGTTTCCGGCAAGAGGTAAAATTTAAATGAGACAATTGCCAAGATGCCGATGTCTAATCAATGATTAGGTCAAGTGAAAATATGTGTTCAATGAACTTTGTGGGTTTAATTTAGATCCTCGTATTTTGTTAGCAATCAACGTTATACCGATACTTGAGTTGGTTAAACTCAAAAATTCGTCGAGGTTAATTTTAAAATCAAGAAAGTTGAAGTTTTTGTTCCAAATGTCGTAAATAACCATTTGAATCGAAGTCCATTCACTGCGGTAAATATTAAAAATCATTCCAAATCTCACAACGGTTTTAATGCTTAACTTTTTCTCATTTGAATTGCATATTCCCTTAAATTGCATATAGGATGTGTACCTGACTGTTATTTGTTTCGCAACACTTGCACTTTTATCTGGAAGGAAATCTCACTTTTCCATTATGCTGCGCACAATTTTGCTTCGTTTTGCTTGACATCATCTCAAAACTACTGTTTTTTAGTAGGCAAGTGCACAGGAGCAAGTAATTGCAGCTATTAAATGTAATATATTTAAAACTAAATACCCCTAACTCGACTGCAACGTTAAACGCAACACAGAACTACAAATACATGCTAACTTCAGACTTCCTATTTACTGTAAACTCAACAAAGAGACACCATGAATTATTAATTATTAGTTTTAGCGAACTTTCCCTCTCACCTAAGCTGACGAGTTTAACAACGACAATAGCATAATGTGAAATATGCCATATTTCAAAATTGGACAAGTTATTCATCCTATTTATAGCTATCTAGTTTGCTAAGTTTTCGAGTTCTGTAAATAGATTGAGGTATAACTTACAACCCTACGTACTTTAAAGTATATATGAATTTATATTTGCATATGCACACATATAAAAACAAAAACAAAACTAATTATACATATATTAATTGAGCAGAGAAGTCGTTGACATTACTTGGATCAACTTTTAACAACATTAAAACAATAAAACAATGCGCAGTTTATTACTTTTTTGGGGAATCATTTTTCACAATCCAATAAACATATCAGAGCTAGTGTAAATACATGAAAGTGAGAATGTGATTGGTATCCAATATTGATAAATCAAACTACTACCAACAAATATGTACAAACGAATTACCCAAGTATTTTGCGTTTGCAAAATTCACATTAGTCTGCATAAATCAAATAAGGATGATAATGTCACAGTGCACACAATGACTTAGGCTTTGATTTGTTGTATCTGATACTGCTCGACAACGACATGTCAACTTCCGTCCAACAAAAATAGCAAGTGTAAATATGTGCAAATCATCGCCATCGGATTTCTCGTTCAATTTGTCGTGTAAATGTGAGAAACTTTCCGTGGACATTGATAACCTAAGTTAAACCACAATCCAACCAGGTCAATACGAGGCAAGGAAACCCATTATTACAGGAAAACAAAGTCTGAAGAAGAATGCAATCTACCAATTGCAGAGCTTGGGCAAAAGGGCAAGGGAAACAAATATGACAAACTATCTCATCAAAGTTTGTTTTCGCCGTTTCGGAATTTATCCCTAAAACTAGAAAATTAGCATGTATTCGTACACAAGCATTCAGACCGTGTCGCGTGCGATTCGTAAATCAAGGATGGATTAGGGATGTTTCCTTCACATGTATTGTTTTATTCTCCGTTTACAACAATCGCATCGCTATTATTGGACACCTATATATAAAGATAATAAATACATACTGCACCAACGGTATATGAAATTATCGAAGTATCGCTTATCGAACACAAAAAGAAACAAAGAAAACGACAAAAAATCGAGTTGATGTAAATCAAAGTAGTATCGTAACAATGAGTTTAATGGTAAGGAAGCAAATAACGTACAGACAAAAACAACTCCATCAACGGAAAGTAAAGGCTAATTGGGTAAACCACGTCCTACAAATGCACAAAAGTAATTAAGGATGGCATAGCCCATTTATAATTCAGCACTGCTTGAATTTCATTTAGTTTAATGGATAGGAACATTTAAGGCAAAACTGATTTATTGAAAGAAATTAATCAAATCTTCATTTAACTAGTGTTTCAACCTCAAATTGAAACTAAATCAGGTCGTTCCGTTGAGTATTTTTATTATTTCTCTGTCCTATGCGTACTCCATTTGATTTCCTACCTTGCAATTTTGTCGAAGTCGGAATAATACCAATTTAATCGAAACTGTTGAACTAAGTAGACGACTAATTGCAGCAAAGTAGGTGCGTAAGATCAGGTGTGATGAATTTTTCTACATTTTCGGTAAATGAGTCCCCTTAACATTATGAACTGTTCATTAATAAAGCATTGCATGTAATAAAAATTAAATAATTTGGCAATGAATTGTTTAAAACACACACATCGAATTGGTGTCCACATTGCCATGAAGGAAATTTGACGATGAACTACAATGTATAATAAATTATTATGATTTGATTTCAGAATCCCGATTGCCACGCGATGTAAATGCCGTATTAGTGTCAATGCCAATGTTACAAAATCAGTTCAACAAGTAACATGTAAGACATTCAGCCAATTCCTTGTTCAATCAATGTGTCCCCTGCCGAGAAGTGAAAGGCTCCATGTTCGCTCGTCGTTCATGGTTTTAGGAGATCGTAAATAATACATACATCTAATATGCAGTATTTACAGTACTAATTGATAAGCAGTACAAACATCAAATTGAAGTAATATAAAATAATTTTACTAAAGTCACCCAATTCAAGATTTAATTCGGCGTTTGTAATTTGTATTTATGAATTAAGACTGACAAGCTATTTAGGAAAAAACGCAAATGTGATGAATATCTTTGTTTTTTAAAGAGAGTCGCAGTCGGCTACCTATATGCAGATATAATCACACACAATTTTGAACGATCTATTTCTTTAAGGTCTAATAAATTAAGTCAAATTGAAACTGCAACTTCACGAAAAAGGAGTGGGATAACAGATTTGAAAAGAGGTTTCTAGTAACGAAGGTAAAATGTTCAATAACTTACAATCAAATATCATGCATCAATTTAAAAATCTACAAATCGTGACTTGGTGGGGTTGACATTATTGTGTCACCACAAACAAGTACAAGGGATTTCTCAATCCTTCATTTATGTTTGAACATCTGTTTTCAAGAACGGTGTGGAAAATTCATGCTAAAAGACAAAGAACCCGTCAATCAAATGAGGAGACACATTGTCTATTAAAGCCACGTTTACAAGTATTGTTGACCATACCATCCACCACACCAAAAGTGTTCTCTTACTCATTATTCAATAACATAAATCAAGTAGTAAATACAGTAAGTAAACCACAACATTGCAGCAAATACTTTTAGCTTCATCAGCCATTCAGATATTATTACTTAACAAGAATCATTCATCTTATCCATCCCCGTAACTCTAATTCATTGTATTTATAAACTGATAGAAACTCAACAAAACAAGTACTCGAAGAGTGCAGTGGTGGTCAGAAACAAGCTATGGATGGAGGGTACACTTGCATTTATATATTGTCGAAGTGAATGTGTCAAGGCAAACTGATTTGCTGATCTACAAGGCGACATAAGAAGAGCAAGCGCAGGCAAAGGGTACTATAAAGCAAATGTAAATTTAACGCGTTACAAGTTCACATCAAGCCATATGAGTCTTATTTCAAGTTGACATTTCGAGGATCCCTCCCAATTGAGGTAGATTAACAATAATTTAGCATGTAGTAACGGCTTTTGATTTACATGTACAAGTTAAGTCAAGAGCATGGAATATGGAATGGATTGAAAATTCGTGCGTAGATGACAAACGTGGCCACTTATCATTAATAAATTTTAAATGTATCAGTCAATTAATAAGCAAACAAAAAGGTTGTATGTCCAGCCAGGGAGGGATAAGTAAACCTTAAACAAAGTAAATTTAGCCCTGGACTGTCAAGTTCACTAATTTTTTGTGCATTTGAAAAAAAATTTGAACTGTCACTTAAACCCATGTCCTTCTATTTCATAACGACGACAATATGCTCATCTTTCCAGAAAAAAACGACATTCCATCAAAACCGAACAATGCAAAATAATGTTATCCTGATATGACGTTTGATAGCGTTCAACCTAAAGAAAGGGGTCGGATGAAATTAATATTAATATGCCCAAATAAAGCTAAGTAAGACCTCTCTTTAGCCAAGAGCAAGACATTAGACATTGTCACTCAAACAAGTAAAATATCTGTACTAAACGAGCCAAAGTGAAGATTGCTATTAAAGGATCAATCCAATCACAATTAAAACCTTCAGATTAATTATCATTACGACTTCCATTTCGTCTCGTCTCTTACTCAGTCAAGTATATTTATGAAGAACTAATTTAAAGAATACCACATTGTAATAGATATGATATAACATGATGTGATGGAAGGCAAAGTCAACTATGAAAACCTGATATTGAAACCAAAAACGGTCAATACATGGCTGAGAATATATGTAGTAGTAGCAATATCACCAAATAACCAGAACTATGTACAATATGTCCCTCATGAGATCATCATTCGAGTTCCAAACTCATTCTAACGGACCAAATTTGAAGAGAAGCCGTCTGCATTTTAATATATTTTGATTAAGTAAGTTGATACAAGGAATATACAATTACAAATATGCAAACTAATCCACACACCAGATTTAAGCTTTGACAACGAGTATATCAAATATTACAATAAATTGTAAAATTAACGTTAAATATTATGTAAGAAGCTCAATAAAATAACGCAATTTAGCAGAAAAGCAATATTTTCAGTCAAATTTGAAAATGCATACAATTTGAAACTGTAACTCCTCCTTCCAATAAATCCAAACGAACGGCAGCTCAACTGGAGTCACTCGAAACAAATTTGATTTGATACGATGATAAAATATTTTGCAACACGGGAAACTCCGGAAATGATTCTGTTTGCGAAAGGACTCAATTTAGTTAGGTGACACAGAAGTGCACATCCACTTCCCGTTTCGAGTTCATATCGAATTGAACAAAGAGGAAGTCAAGAGTCGCTTTAAAACACAATAAAGAGTTTAGCACTTCAAAATACTGTCCCATCATTTCGGAATGTTTGTTTCCGGTTATGATTTTGAAACGGGATAAATCAGATTAATACTCAGTTTATATTTTCACGAAAGTTCTTTTGAATTAGTAGCTTCAATTTCTTCATGTCGGAGAACCTGGGAAGAAAAGTGTGGAGACGTAAGGAGTTGAATTCAGCTTTGTATGGAGACGAGTAAAAATCTATTTAAGTTGTGTATTAACGAACAATTGGCTAAAAGGGTTACGCAAAAACTGATACCTCTCTGGCTGTAAGACGGCAACAGAATGAAGTCTGCAAAGTTATTAACTTTGTTGAGAGTGAGAGGGTAGTGAAGAAGGGAAGGTAGTTTACTTGAGCCGAGACTGAAACTACTGACAGTACTGGCTATGAACCGAGAGTACAGTTATCTGAATCTGCACATGTATGCAATTTTCTATGCAAGGATTTAGATTCAACTCTGTTATTTTTTCAATTGCCTCTTTCTCACTGCCCTTTACACTTGCCTGCTTAATACAACTGACCATGCATTTATTTACGACCAGACGAGATAGGACACTACAAGACTTGTTTCCTATCTATCTGCATCAACCCACAACAAAGCAAAGTAAGGATATTACAGCTAACAAACACTAAAGACAACAAACAACTATGTTGGCTGAACCTCGCATGGAATGGAAGTTATTATTATGGCATTGACGGAATCGATGTGCATTGTTGTAAAATAAGGGTTGATGATTCCATTATTACATCTCACGAAATCACACTCATTCCTTGTTAGCACTGATTCATTGCATATGTCTGACAATCGGTAACAACAATAATACAAATAGTAGACTTCCAGAAATCTTGTGAAACAAAGACAATTTACATACAAACCGCACTATGCAACAATGGATAATACTAGCACATCTTACATATTGTTAGACATTTCGAGACTTTGCCAAAAAGAGGTGATTGTCATTCGTTACTGAAATTACTCAACTTTTGTTATTGTGTCGCACGCGCAAGTAAGTTTCGAAACATTCGGAACGAATGCAAAAAATGGATGGTTGCAAACTTATTGTTCATGAGTAACGATAGTGTCTTTTCTCTTCAACAGAGTTTTATCATCAAAGAATTGCCAACAGCAAGCACAGAGTACCACATGCATAACATCGCTACAAAAATTGAGAGAAGCAAGCCTCGATATTGTGAGAATACTCGTTTCAAAAGGAACAAAATCTTTAAAAAAAATGCAACATCTTAATTAGATAAAAAAAAGTTATTTCTTGTCCAGATCCAACGTAGGGCTAAACTAAACCATTAAACGCAAAGTAAAAACAAGTCTATAAAAATGTTTTTTAAAGATTATGTCAATTTAGTCAAACTCGTTAATTGGCGTGGTTGTGACAGGTGAGTCAATATAATTTAGACTGGAATGTAATATGCTAAAAGCTTCAATTAAATAATCTCATGTCAAAATTATCTTTACTATACCAAATCTGAAGGATTTTTTAAACAGGTTCGAAATAAAGTCACTAAAAAACCAAATAAGGGAATACTTTTTACACACAAGAAAAATACTTGCGAGTTTAATTTAGGGACAGATATTGAGTTCTCACTAACTACATGCGATGACAACGTGCTTAATTGTGGCGAATAAGGCCGTGTCAATTTAAATTTAAATCAGTCTAAGATTGGCTAACTTTTATCATCCTAAATTCTGCTTCAAAGAACATCTGCATGCTGCATAATTTTTAATTATATATAAAATTCTAATCAATAGGTGACATTTGATCATTTTAGTTGTAGCGGCCAGGTGTTTAGTTTCTATCTAATATAACAAAAATTCCGCAAATAAAAGGACATAATCTATTCCCGTGCAAATTGGTAGCTCTTCTCGCTGATGGAAGTATTTTCATTCGAACACCAACACTTTGTCCACAATAATGTAAATGCTTCCTCTAAGAGGAAGCATTTTTGTTCTCTAACTTTAAGGAAGGAACCAGCATTATCACCCTGAATATGCCATTATAAGGCAGAACTAATGCCCTTTTCATTAAATATCATTAAAAATAATTTCCTAAAACGCAGCAGGTGACAACTGGATTAATTGCAACCTATCATCAAGCAGATACACATCAGAAGCAAAAGGTCTTCACATTTTGTCCCGGTATGGTAAAAAATGTGTTGAATTGTAATCTGAATAAATTAATCCCAACATACTAATAACTCACCACACCACCAGCAACCAACGCAATAATTCAAAAAGGAAGGAAGAGAGGAAGACGAAATGAAGAAGTATTGCATAGATTTGTTTAAACAAATTACAATGTCAATGTCAATGCAACACAAATAAATATTATATGACATCATGATTTAAAGCAGTTACCGACACTTCCTTGCTTTTAATAATTACTGTATCCTACCCACATGGTGGATTAATGCAGCGCAAGGCAATTTTAAAGACAGACTGGAATTAAATTAGTAAACTCGGAAATGAAACATTTATCAGCACATCCCATCTATTGAAAGCTCATCGCAATTATATTTAAACCAAATCTGGAGACACGAATAGTAGATTATTGACTCCATATTTGAAACAAAGATTACTCACTGAACATTGTGGAGGCGACGATATTATGGTCTGTTGCCTTTGATATAAAATCAGCAGCTCTCTGTATATTTGAACTAGATCAAAACTAATCAAGAGCAAGATCAAATGCCCGTAGGGTTCACGGAAATTGTGATGTGCATAATCTATGGAATATACTAACAATTGGCAACAACCAAACGCGGTTGACGCAACAAACTACAAAGCATTTAATAATAATTTGGTTCCACCCTTAAAAGATAATCAAAAAATCTTAATGGAATCAAAACCATCGATAACAGATCGCGTCAGTTTAGGTACACTAATATCCCATCAACATCCTTGGTCATGACATTGACACTGAACTTCTTATTCAATAATGTACGCGACTATTTAATAAACACAGTAAAATACATACGAGTTCGCCAAGTCATTCCTAAATTTAATTATAATGCTAAAACGCTACTGATCTTTCATCTTTATAATCGTGTATTGAGCAGAATGAAAACAGCGGAAACCGGCATTGTAGATCTTACTTTACTTATATATTGCCCAGAACTAATATTAGCAAAATTGAAGTTCATCAAAGACCGACCACGGGCTTCCATCCTAAACCTAAGGTCACAACTGGGTTATGCGTGGTTCCATTACCGGAAATAAAATGAGTTGTATAAAATTTCATTGGTAAATTGATTCTCTACTAGATAGTATGAATTTATCATTTTCCTCAAAGCAGCCCCACCTTACTAATGACACTTCGTAATTATTATCGAATGAATAAACTAAAACAATACAGTCCGCGTTGAAACTGCAGCTCGTGTGAAGAGAAAAATTTTAAGTCAGCATATTTAAAATTTGGTTTCAGTCAAGTCCTTTCCGTATACATCCAGAAAACGTTCGAGTTTATTGAGAGTCTCAAGAATGAAGAAAATTAAATTGTTTAAAATATGGTTTTAAACGAACTACGAATAACGCTTTAAATTGGCAAAATGTAGTCCTTGATGAGGGAAAGGTTATTTAACAATCAGTCGAAAACATAAAATGAACAGCAAGTGTATTGCAACGAATTGGAATTAAAACTAAAGGGAAATAATAATAGAATAAATGGAAACTATCTAAGAGCGTCATTTAATATGTCACGTGAAATATAATCTAAGCCCGTGGTAAGGTCTGCGTCTTGCAGTCGACTTGAAAATACAGCTTGACGTGTATGCGGAAACCAAGTGACTGTGATTCTATAAAGGAATCATAAAAAATTTGTAGATTAACACATTAGATCACATTTCAGAACGATAAGTATGTACAGAATATAATGGTCTTTTTAATAGTTGTGGAGTACCTACCTACCACAACATTATCGGCAAACGGCAAGAAAGAGCGATACGATCTTGGATTCTTGATCGTTCGATCTTGAGTTGGGTCGATAGAGGAAGACGACCTTAAGTTTAGAGTAATAAATACTTTTTTATGTCATTGTTAAATGTCTGAAATGTCTGGTTAGGCCAAGTTAAAGAAATTTAAATGTCACTTGCAGTTAAAACATTATTAATAATTCAAAGTTAAATTTCTAGAGCGCCCAACGGAAATAAATAATTTGGATTAATTTTATCTGGCGTGTTACCTTCGAGTATAATGAACAGTGCCTCACTCAATGCTTGAATCGTGGACAGTATGGAAGATGTCTTGACCTTTACAAATCCAAAGTAATGCCGAGGATGGGTTCTCTGTTTTGAATTCAAGTGATTGGACCGATTAGAATTTTGAAAACCAAACTAACGAATGCAGTTTGACGTCCAACAATAAAATCCACTAGTAGAACATATCACGATCGATTAACATATGAATACTGTCAGTGTCAGTATTGTACATATATCTTCATTTCCCTTTTTGGAACCGACCCTTTTAAACTTATGCTATCTTGTATAAATAGTCGAACCCTTTATTTATGTGACCCCAAATCTGTCTATTTCATTATCTTACTAAAAGACCTGGCTTACCTCTTTCGGTATCGATACGAATCACGGGAGCTGGATCTTCTGCGAGTGCTTTCAGATCGAGATCTCGTCCTTGACCTAGACTTACTTGATGGAGCATTATTGGGTCTGGAGTCATTGGATGAAATTGAAATTGTACTGTAATCCCTGCGACGACGTTTCTTGTCCCGATCCCGTCCGCGTCCTCTGCCATCAATCTCTTCCCCTCTGGACCTGGATGGAGATCTACTTCTACTTCGGTCATAGGATGCGGAGTGCTTCTTCCGTTTCCCACGTGTTCGTGGCATCTGTATTAATAAATACAAAGGTATGTAATTTATAGAACATGTGAAATTTCAAAATTGAATGCAATGAATAACATGGAAATGGAAGGTTGATAGTAAACTATTGAATGGAACATGTTAAATTCCAAAAAGCAGACAATATTAAGTTATAAGTGTTTACATTTGATGATTGGTTTGACACAGCCGACGGTCGGATGACTTTGGGTGTGACCTTAGAATGTAGACAATTTACTCAGAAGGAGGAGGAAACGAATAACACAAATACGGTCATAAACAGGTCAAAATGCACATGGTGAAAATTTTTTTAGGGAAGATTTCGATAATTAGAATTGTCCACTTTCAAGATTTCGATAAGTTGTGGTCTATATATTGAGCACAGCACAAAACGATTATAAAGTCGCCAATCGGAGAGTCATAAAGTAGAGCCAGAATGAAGAGCACACATACGCAAACAACACGGTCTAATCAAACAAAACCCAAACAAGTTATAAAATTAAATCAGCACAATCAAACACCGCTAACACGAACCAGATAAATTTAGTAAACTGAAAAAAAAACAGCATGTCCAATATTGAGAGAATAATAAAACTTACAATTGCGTCTGATAGATATTTCAGGGCGTCCTTGAGGTACTCCACAATTGCTGAGGTTGACGACGTTCCTCAGCCTCCCGAAATTTCGACGTTTGACGCTATGACCAACTTGACCTTCAACCTTAGATTGTCCAGTTATACCTTACTCTGAAGCTGAACCGTAAAAACTTGACAGAGCTGAGCTAAGTTGGAAATGTTTCAAAGACACATATTGATATTATTAAGTAGCCGAAATTAACTAATTAATGCAGCTGGCAAATTGTAAACTAGAATTCAACTGGAGCGAGTGCAATTAAATTTTTCGTTTTTCGTGCAGTTTCATTGCAATGCCTAGTTGGTGTGGAGTGACGGTTTTCTCGGACAGGCGGCGCCGCATTAGCCTCTCCTCAATTTCATCCTACTCATTTTGCATTCATTTCGTTTTTCTATTTGTTCCATGCAACTGATTTTAACTTACTAATTCTGACAATTACTCAAAAACCATAAAGTTACAAAATAACAAGTGTCACCTTGAGTAATGAGTGATGAGATAAAAATTGTAGACTAGATTTATTCAAGGATTGTATCACAGTAAGTTGCATTATAACTTTCACTCATCCGAATAGCTTGGACTTTCTTCGATTTCAGGGCTACTGGTTCCGCTGCTGGTGGTTCCACTTCCACTTTCTTCATTGTTTCCCTCGTCCTTTGTCGAATGGTGGGCAATCTTCTCCGGAGTTTCTTCTTTCTCAGGCGTATTGTCTAATTTGGTCTTATCCGATGCCATTGTCGCTTTGAAACAGAAGGGCTCTCTGCAACAATAGTAATCATCACCACATTGACCACCTATGTAAGGAGCACAATCATCCTGGGCTGTTCGATAGGCATCCCGGCATTCTCTTGAGTTTGGAAAACAATCCTGGAATGATCTTCCTGTTAAAGTAAATTGAATCATAATTCGTCAGGCTCTTATTTATATGTATTTTTCAAATTCAAGCTTACTTGGACATATTAATGGAGTTTGCATCCTAGGGCATGAGAATGTCAGGTTTTGATTGCATTCGCATTTTGGTGGTGATCTACAATTGAGGGACAGGACGTACTCGTACACTCGACAACGACGACACATTCCACAACTGCAGTGTAAAAATCGACACCTCCTGCATCCTGGCATTCCTGTCCACCCACAACAATGAGGATCGCAGTAATCGCACCATAGTCGTGGTTTTGGATCTTCGCATTGTGGGGGACATCGACAACCACATTGAAAATCGCATTCATCTTCCTCACCGTCTTCACAATTGCAATCACAAGTTTCGCAATAATTTTGATTCCAGGGTTGAGACATTATTCTCTATTGATTCACTGGTATATTGACTTTCATATACCAGTCAATTGTCAAAACAAAAACGACAAAATTCTTCCCATTTCCAGCCCAGCGCAGATGTCTGGCCAAATCCGATATGCTCCTTATAGCAGGTGCAAAATAACTGATGTCAAACGCCACGGTAATATTTTTGGCGATTTATCGTTTTATTTGCAACGCTATCTGTTTGAATTGCATGAAAACTAAACATCATTCATTAGGTACCGACAATGCGTAGACTAAATAGCATAGTCCAAAAAATAGCCAAAATCTTGTTATAAAAATGCGAAATATAAACTTTGAACATCACAAATAAATTCACTTCAAATATATACAACCATTATCGAAATAAGTCATTGGATAGATTTTCTATCATGAATGTCCTAAACTCTGAAAATTCCTTGTCCTCTGTAAATGAGCTAATTAATCCCCTTGGATCACTAGAATTATCCAGACTTCTCAATTTTATCACGCAGACGTTGGCTTCTCAGGAGGTGAACAATTTTACTCTTCAAGGCTGAAAAATATACATATATTTATATTCAAAACATTTTACAAAAGATTCCAACGGTCGCTTAAAAACTTTCTAGCTCTTTCTTACGTTCTTGTGTCAACTTTTCAAGTCCTTCCGGTTTAATAGTATCCCCCGTGGGATACAAGTACTCTACCCTTCCTCGTGGTTCCGGTTGTCTTTTATGTAATTCATTCACTTTAAAATTATCCTCATCCCCTCTGCTTTCTCCTTCCTCATATTCCTCGACTATACAATTTATTCCATCCTTGTGAGTTTTATAGCAAGATACGGAGCAGCTGTAAAGAATAGAGTTTTAAATTATTTAAAACCATACATTTTTATTCATTTAATTCATTCCATAAAAACCTTACTATTTCTGAAGGCAGCGTGGGCACCTGTATGAGGCCATAGATTGTTCGCATTCACAGCAGCCAGCAATACCCTCGGTCTTTTTTAATTTCTTTATCGAATCAGCGCATCCAGGTCCATGTTTTCTGTTAGAATGCGAATGCCGATGACCACCACGCCCACGCCCAGAAACACTGCGTCTGAATGGCCGCGACCTACCTCCACCCCGGTGTTGGAATGCTGGCCTTAACATTGACATAGATGAATCTGGACCTTGACTTCTTCTGTCTGTTGTCCTTTGAGGGTATGGATATCTCTGACGCGGTTGCGATGCGTTGAATGGTGATGGGGACTGGGGTCTGGATTCAAATCTATTACTCTGACCAGGTCCAAATGGGTGTGGGTTTTGACCTCCATTTGCTTCTCTTTTAGTGTAATAACTACTAAACACAGTTGGTCGTTTTTTGTGTGGGAGGTCTGGAAGGACGTGGTCGGGGCTGACCTCCTCCTCCAGAATTGAATTGGTTCCAGTCCGGCTTTGGAAGACGACCTTCTTGCATTTCTAAATTAAGTTGATTTAGTATTTTTAATTATATGAAAAAATTATGATTAGTGTTTTAACTACTTATTAAAAAGTGTAGTAACATAAAATAACAAACTCTTTAAAGTCGAAATGCAATGTAATTCAAAAGTTGACATACTTGCCCAGTTGTGCTATGGGGTGGCCTTGTCAATTGTGGCTGTTTAAAAATTTGTCCGGAACAGCAGGAAGGAAGGAAACTAGTGAATTATCTTCTCTTATCTTTTTTTGTTGTTGGATTACACAGATAGATGCACATGGCTAAACTTTCACTCCACATCTGCCCCTCATTTTTGGACGGGGTTAAGTGATAAGTTGACTTTACTGGAAAAACTTTCTCCAATAACTATTTGTTGTACTTGCGTGATTGATGACACTAAATGGCGAATTATAGCATAAAACAATGCTATTATTTTAAATTTCGTTTTACCAATACTTCATGTTGTCATATACTGAACATATGCAGTTATCTAAAGTTTGCACCTGAAAAATTCAAGTACAACAAATCATGCTTTGCTAGAGTGCATCTTTATTAATCTTAACATAGGATGCTTCTTCAAGAACATACTATCATCGTAATTGAGAATCGTTTACACTTTTTACAAGGATTGGCAGGTGCCTTGAATGAATGTACTACTTGGATACAATGAGTAATGAGAAAAAAGAGGAGAGAAAGCTTCTGGAGAAAGTCACGGTATCGAACAAACCCCAGTTCGTGTGTTGCATGAAATCTGAGAAATATAGAGTCCCAAGGTAGTTATGACCACGGGGAAAGTCTTTTAACTTTTTTTAGAATTTCGGAACATGTTTAAAAACATGTTTAAAAAATAATCTCAAACTTGGAAAAGCGTCGGTCAAAAATCTGATATTTCGGCTCGACCCCTTGGCCAAAGTGCACTTGCCACAATACTGACTGACCAGATTTCTGTATTGGGAACATTTACTGTGCCTCACTTTTCATATTTGCCCGATAAACATATTCGAGTAACACTATCCTCGGAAAGCAACCTAATCTAAAATGGAGGAGGCAACCTTACCCAATAACCAATTGACTTTGGTCAAATACGAAAACCCTGCATTGGTCACCACTCATGATAAGAAGGCTCAAAAACGGCAGCTCCAGGTTAGGTCTTGGGCTATCTGTCATGCCCATGCATAAAACTCTCCAATCAATTCTGTTATGCTTGAACTTTTAACCATGAACTCTAGTCGATGGGCGGTCGTCCAACCACGCCAGGATTTCCTCAAGCTCCAAACATTCCCGGACTCTCCGGACCTGGAAACGTGTGCCAAGATGCTGGGATGAGTAAAAAAGAAACTGAAGAGATATTGAACGCCATACTTCCACCTAAGGAATGGGAAGAGGATGGAAAGTTGTGGAGACAAATGGTACGTATGTAATGCAATTTGATCAATTTCTTAGTATGAAATCATTCAAAACATGAATTTCTTGTTGTGGAAAAGGTATCCAGCGTTCCAGCAACTCGGGTGGATGTCATCAATCTCCAGGAGCATTTGGACATGAGGTTGAAGCAACGACAAGCACGTGAAACAGGGATTTGTCCTATTCGTAGAGAATTGTATTCCCAGTGTTTTGGTATAATATGCGTACATACTTATAGTTCACTACACTTGGGGTAATCACAATTTTTACTTGGATATTTTATTTTAAATCATGCAGATGAACTGATTCGCCAAGTGACTATCAACTGTGCCGAACGAGGTCTGCTCCTTCTCCGCGTTCGTGATGAAATTCGAATGACTCTCGCAGCTTATCAGGCCCTGTATGAAAGCTCCACTGCCTTTGGTATGAGAAAAGCACTTATGGCTGAATCTGGGAAGGCCGAACTTGAGACAAAAATTCAAGAAGTTATCGAAAGGAAAGAAAATTTGGAACGTGAAACTCAAGAGCTTCGAATCAAAATTGAGCAACTTGAGAGAAAGTACAATGAACAAAAGGATGCCGAAGAGAAGAAGCATGCTGAAGAAATTCAGTTCCTCAAGAGAGCTAATCAACAGTTGAAGGTGAGTCTGAGAGGCATTTTATGCCATTAAATTAATGATCCTTGATTGTATGACATGACTGGATTTTAAACTTCGAATTCCTTACAATTTCAGCAACAACTGGAAAGCATCATTGCGCCAAAGAAAGGAGGATAAGTAATGCATCCAACCGATAAATTGTGAGAATTGAAAATCTGGACACCGCTATTTAACTCGTAGGATNCCTTGATTGTATGACATGACTGGATTTTAAACTTCGAATTCCTTACAATTTCAGCAACAACTGGAAAGCATCATTGCGCCAAAGAAAGGAGGATAAGTAATGCATCCAACCGATAAATTGTGAGAATTGAAAATCTGGACACCGCTATTTAACTCGTAGGATTTTATAATGATATGACTTTAAATTAGAAAATTAAAAATTTCGTAATTATTGGAGTGACACAGAATGTTGTGAAAAGATTATCAAATTGATAAAAAAGCCTCTGGAGTAAAATCCTTTTTCCACATTTGTAACTGAAACTTTTATAAATGCAATCAATCATGTTGGTGCGAATAAAGTAGACGAATCAATAAAACGTAATTATTGTATATTATGTGTTTAATTTTGTATGCGTCCGAATATGTTAATAGTAACTATAATTTGATTGAGCATAAAATAGTATAGTGTAGAATAAACATTTATTTGCAATTGACGTTCATTTTCATTTTCTTTCTTATTCATCCTCACCTTGAAGAAAGTCAAATACATTTCCTTTGTTACCTACTTTCTGTTCAACATCAAAGTCCTCTGAGCCAAGGTCAAGTTCTCTCGAAATTTTAGAAAGTGCTGCCTTGTTTTGTGTCCTATCCGTCCGAGCATCGAACTTGATAATGTTAATTCCTATAAGACCACTAGTTTTATTGTCCTCCTTAATTGTTCTTGAGCCGGAACTGGATTGGCTGTAGTTACTGCAGCTTTCAAAGGGAATATTGTATGGTTCATGACTTTGACTGCTTTCACCTCCGTCGGTAGCTGCGGATGGAGAGTTGAACCGGAAGTTGGATAGTGGGCTTTTATATTGTAATTCCGAATCACTTTTATTACCAAGTCCTAGCATAACAGAACAGAGTTCTAATCCATGCACGGCTTTTATTGCCACTGAATTCAGGTCTGTTTCTTTCAGTTGGCTTATCTGATCCGTTGTGCTCTCAGACGTTTTGGCCTTGGTACTATTTTCAACTGTTGTTGAAGCAGTGACATCTAAAAATGAGTACAGAAAAAGGTTCTTTAAACCCCTGATTCTTAGAAAATATGTCAAGAACTTAAATGCAATTTACCATCCTGAATTTCATCCGAATTTCCAGGTATCTCATAAATACTTTTTCCAAGCGTAATTCCTCTTGACCCATTCAAGTCAAAAGAATAAACGAAAGGCTCGATCGAGCTAGTTTCTTCTTCCTCGTTGTGGTTGGATCGTTTTCTACTGAATTTTACGATAAATGCCGTATTTAAGGATGGGTTGGAATTAGAAGATTCAAGGACTTCGTGAAAACTACTTTCCACATATTCTATTTCTAGCAATTCCTCATCCTCTTGCAGTTCGTGATCGTGGATTTGTAGTGAAATATTTTCAAAGTGACATCCATCCTCGATTTCATGTTGGCTTTCTCCTCCAAATTCATTAACCATCCATGGTGGAGGGCGTTCAATTAGGTCGTCTTCAATTTCCTCGTCGTCCACATTGAAATTTTCATCCGTCACTTCATTGTTGGAGTCGGACGTATCACTACTGTCACTTCGATCAAGTTTACCATGAAAAAGTTCTATTGTTCCAGGGTTTTTAAATTCTGTACAATAAATTAAGACCAGTTAGCATCAAATGAATTCGTCAAAAAAGAATTACTCGCCTTTTCTGCAATTTTTGTCCTTAAAGTCTTTGACAAACTCCCCAGTTGTTTTTTGGAAACCAAGTTTAATAAGGTTTGTCATTTTAAGTTTCACATCGGCCAAATACGTCAATACTGCAAATCTATACTCTTGCATTTTCATTGAACTTTCTCCTCTCAACCTCTCGATAAAAATTTTGTGCAAACTTTCACACAATTGGATCCCAGTAGAATCTGTGATGGAATTTCGAATCCCATCCAAGTGATTGAGAGCAATAAGCAAAATATCTATAATGCAAAAATCAGGGAAAAGAATTAATTAACTTTCACTTCGTAAGAAAAAGTAGCAATTAGTTAAATATTATTATCTACCGTTCGGATGCTGACACACCGTATACTGATATCGCGTTGCAATGAGTGTCAATTCGAAAAGCTATTGACAGACAAAAAAACTTTAAAACTTTAAATTAAGACAGCAACCGACAACTTTTGGATGCTTACTTTCTCCATTGAAAATGCATTGACAGTCATAATGCTAGAATGTACAATCTAGAAAAATAAACTTGCTCTTATAATAATTAAAGTAAAACAATATATCATTTATCTCTCAGTTTTTTGTTTTTTCTCACCCGATCCATTAAGGTTCTTATATCAGTCATGCTCATCTCAAGCAGTCGCAAAGCCCCTTTAAGAAGGTTTTGTACAACAACGGGATGGCAAATACAAATTGCCAAGTCATTGTAGACTCGTTGCTGCAACTCTATTTTCACCCCCTGAGATTTCATTCGGTGAGAAATTATGTAAAACACTTCACCG
Source organism: Folsomia manolachei (assembly GCA_036491905.1). Taxonomy (NCBI): domain Eukaryota; kingdom Metazoa; phylum Arthropoda; class Collembola; order Entomobryomorpha; family Isotomidae; genus Folsomia; species Folsomia manolachei. Next base: position 7,580 of record JAAXNX010000485.1, on the reverse strand, counting down.
GATAGGTTTGTGTAAAACAACAAATTGGCGTCCGGTAACATTTCGAACATATGTATAATTATGTGAGCATATGATATTTTTCAAAATGCTTCAAGCCAGTCTGCATAACATATACTTGTTTTATTTGTGGCGTTTTGGCTTAGCACTAAAATTTATTAGGTTTATATGCAACAACGTCAAACAACGGATGCCGATCAATATTCAGTCTATCATTACAACAAAATATCACTTTTGTAAATTCAATCGAATAAGTAATGCCTACAAGTTACAAGTGAATCGTGTGCTCTGTCTTGCAAAAGTAAAAATCCAAACCAAGCTCAAAGTGCCCGACTCAGCGTACCGGATTCAGGTGAAAGCTCTTTCACTAACCCTGTTTCTTGTGTTCCGTATGTGTGTCAATTCCTGCATTGCTACAAAAGCACTGGAACAAAATTCTTGTAACAGAGTGTATTTAATAAGAATAATAGCACCCAACTGTGGACACAGAAAACCCAACCACATCACAACAAACCCATATCGTTTTTCAGAGAGTTGTGGGGGACATTTTCTTTGGGGAATGGTCTGTTTTCGGTTTGGCTACCTGGGTGACGCCCTCAGAAGGAACAAAATACTTATATAGCTTTGCATAAAGTCATACAGAAGAAGAAAACTGAACTCCACATCGTCTCCGCCTCAGTCTAAGAAAGAATTTAACAGGAAGGAGCCAAAGGGTCGTATCGGACATCAGCCCACTCTACTTTCAGTCTCATGGAATTTGCATGAATATCAATTTACGGCGTTAGTAAGTATATACATGCATATTATCGCATATCGATACCGCCGAACTGGTTTACATTTATTACGCTAAATGACAAATGACACATTTCCCTTCTTGAGGTATTGCGCAGCACGACACAAAAACAAATTGAACAGAGCCCTGGGTGATTGGACAAAGTGCAATTAAATTATTATATGTGGTAAACACTACGCCTTTATGCTAATGACTGATGACTGCAGGCAACATTACTTAAATAGCTATAATTTTAATAACTAACTCTGTACTTGATTACTTGTCGGATATTATATCGTATTGTCAACATTTCCTTTCTCATGCTGTCACGCAAAGCAAACCACACTTAAATATAACTCTGTCAAATGTACAGGTTGTTGACAAAAAATCAGGAATGGGCAATAAACCTGGGACCAGTACAAAGAACAAAAACAAAGGCATCCACCTATTCACCAATTTGATCAACTTGCTCTGGTATTTGCTGTATCTTGCCGTGGTCTGCACAAGTAATTCTGTTTTGCTTTAACTTGCATGGAGAAAGTTATGCGACGTAAAACTTCAAAGGAAACTAATGTCCAGTAATTCAATGATTATAGTAACCTTCAGCGCCACTTCGATTGGAAATTATTACCTTACGAAAGTACTCCACTACCTGTACATTTGTGCATCCTTCAAGGGGTATGGGGGCCAAACAACTACGTTTCAAAAAAGTTCGAATATCGACGATTTCTGGGCTGTAAGAGCTTATTTTAAAATCCATACAAGAAATAGATCGGGTTATGTAAGAAGGTGATGCTAATACATGTTATTGAACGAAAACTCGCTTGTTCCAGTTTGTGGACAAAGTCATTCTACCAAATTTTTATCAAACTTTAAACAAACTTCAAATACCCTTATTTGACGATGCCGTAATTGAATCAAAAACTGGACTTGAGTACGAAAATTTTCTAATTGGAAGGGCGAGATTGAGACAGGTAATTCACGTTGTTTGAAAAAGTAGGGTTATGTAATATTCATTTAAATACGAAATACATATGTACCATTTATTGGTAAACTTTACAGATTCGGGTTGTTCAAGATGTCTGCCCTGCAGCCACCTTGGGCCCACTGCTTTCCAGGATATGTTTTCCAGAATATTCATCGGACATGGAGGACAAGCGGACAATTCCCATGGGTGGCATTCCTGGGTAAATAGGATTCATGCGAGACATTTAGGTAACTGAACATTCAATAACTTTCTCCTCGTGGTTATTCAGGGAAGATTATTTAAGAGAACGTCGATTATATGGATACAAATATTGGGGGGTATTGGGAGGTATTGGAGGTTACAGCGGTGCTGGATACACCGTGGATCTATCCGATAATAAAACTGAAACCGAAGAGATTCTAGCCCAACTAAAAAGTAATGTTTGGATAACTCGTGCAACTCGGGCCGTTTTTCTAGAGTTTGCCCTGTTCAATCCAAATATTAATGTTTTTTCCACTATCAGGTAATTTAAAGCTGCTAAATCAATCAATGGGGTCATTTCTTATTATAACAGTTGAATTGAACGAATTTAATTTTTATGAAAAGGCTAGCTTGGGAAATCCCTGCAACCGGTGGACTCACAACATCGTGGGAAATTGTGAGTTAAGCGTTATTTTCTTGCGTTCCTAATCATAACGTCCTCCAACATAAAAAATTTGCAATTTAGGGAACAGCCAAATTAACCCTTTATTCAACTCCTTTCGAGAAAATAATGTTTATTTTGGAGATCGCATTCATAGTTTTCACGCTTTACTACGTAATCGAAGAACTCATTACTTTGTGTGGAATGGGATTCAAGAAATATTTTAAAAGTGGCTGGACCTACATTTCCCTCATGATATTTCTGGTAGGAAAAATTTGGTATTGCAGTGAATCTATAAAAGCTCCATAATTGTAATTTTTTAATGACACAGCTTTCCGCAGCCTGCATCGTTTGCAGTTTACATCGTCGTTTTACTCTCGAAACCGTTGTAAAGGAGATATCAAACACTGTCAATACATACGTTGATATCTATCATCTCGTGTATTGGGAGACATGGTACAACATTGCATCGGCAAGTTTGATTCTTTTGGTCTGGATAAAATTATTCAAATATTTGTCATTCAACCGAAGTATGTCCATAATTGCGGAGACATTAAGCAGGGCAAGTCACAGGAACAATATTGAGTGCGGAGAAAGCATTGTTTATGCATGGTCTTATTGTATAATGTGAATTTACAGTCTGTCAAAGAAGTGGGAGGATTTGTAGTCATTTTTCTCATCGTTTTATTTGCATTTGCACAACTCGGGCATGTTTTATTCGGAACAATGGTGTGATAGACTTATGAAAAATATCATATTTTGAAACATTTTATTACACTACTTTCTCCCAAATTCAGGTAAAGGATTTCAGCAGCCTACTTTTATCTATTTTCGCCCTGTGGAGATTTGTTCTTGGAGATTTCAGCTACAATGAAATTAAAAATGCTAATCGAGTCCTCGGCCCGGCATACTTCCTGGCATTCGTTATCTTTGTGTTTATGATATTGGCACATATGTTTTTGGGTAATTGATTGTATTAACTTCGTATCAAATTCTCCAAACTGAAATGTCACTCCGTACTTAATTTCAGCTATAATAAACGAGAGCTACCATTTCGTGAAACTACACGAAGCTGACGAGGACAGGGAAAGTGGAAACATTGTCAAAGGATGTGTGGCTTGCCTCACATGTGCATGTTGTAAGTGTCGAAAGGAAAAAAGAGAAAGCAACGAAGCAGCCAATCTCAAAACCACAGCCCCAGACACCTCATACGGCACTTTTCAAGACGTCACAGATATTCGCATAGATCCTTCCGACATCAGACGATATTTGACATCGTAAGATAGCATCTAGAAAGTTAGGAGAAAGTTGGAATCATGGTTCATAAATATGATTGCTTTAGGAATCACATATCTGACGTGGATATTGAAATGTTTATGGAGCGATTTAATATCTTAGAAAATGAAAACTTGGATGGAAACGATGCTCACCAACTGCTTCGAGACATAACTAACAATACTTACATTGCTCGGACGGAAATTCATGAAAAGATACGGAAACGGTATCCGGATCAAAATCCGCTACCATCAGGAGAAGCTACTAATTCTGAACAAAATAAAAACCTTGAAGAAGCAGAAATGGATATGTAATTCTGCATTAATGAATTTGGGAACTATTATAAAATAAATAAAGGGTTTGAGGGGTTGTTCATTTTACGAATATCTTTATATCTTTACAGGCTATATGAACGTCTTGGCCTTGTTGAATCTACAGTGGTGGACCTAGTGCCAAAAATTCAAAAGTTTTTGATAAGTGTCGAAAACCAAATTGACGGAAAGAAAAAAAAGTACAGCCCCGCCCGGTTCCGATAAGAAGCAGGATGGTAAGGAAGGGATACTCCAAAAGGGGAATCGCTAAGTAAACCTCCTTCTGCAACAAATACCTCTAAGTTATTGATTATAAAAGCAATTTGATACCCATATTATGGACCATAATATAAATTCAAATCGTGTAATAAAAATTAATGACATTTTTCTAGCAGCATTCCTAAAGCCAGTAGAATTAACTTAGTGCATACATTTCCCATGTGACAATGTCATAACTACAAATGCCTCTTGTAAAATCCCCCCGTTGTGCGTTTAGTTTAGCAAAGCTTCAATTTCAAATTGGTTGTGGGTGGGGCGTCGGTATAAAAATATTACTGTAGGTCAAAATGTCCTCAGTACTGGAAGAAATCAAGATTCTGGAAACCGACATTCCATCCCCAAAGGATGGTGAGGCTTCCCCAGATTCCCCATCCTCAGTATCACCCCAACCATCTCCAACATCGGCAAATAAACCCAAGCACGATGTTCCGGCTGATAAAAAGGCAGACCGTAACAAACCTCCGGCAAAAAATAGTCATCCGAATTCGGCTTCTCCGCCATCTCATCCAAATACCTTTAACGACAAGTGCAAAATATGTTGCATAGGTAAGGTACGGCAAATAATGCAAGATTTATCGAACAGCCCAAGTTTATTGTAATATGACTAATTTACAAAATTAAATCTTGCCCAATGAAAGGTTGTTTCGGGACAAGACAACTAGTGGCAAAAGTGACCCCGGATAGAGAAGCATATATTCGCACAACCCTTATCGAACTAGTGGTTTATTTCTTTTACATCGTAGTTTTCTGCTTTAGTAAGTCTTGAGTAACACATTTTTAATATGAAATTAGTTAGATTACTCTCATGACACAAGTTTTCCTCCTTGTTAGTCGTGTTCGGCTCAATTTCCCCAGTGTATTACTATACAAAAGTACTCTCCGACTTATTCATCGACACCCCATTTCAGGATGATGCAAAAACTACATTTCGCACTTCCGCGGATCTGAAAGACTTTTGGAAGGTATTCGATACTTTGTTCAAAATTGTCGTTTATTAAAAAAAATGCTATTCATGCATCCACAGTTCGCAGAAACAGCAATGCTTAACGGTTTGTATTGGGAAGATTGGTACGATGACAAAGAAATTGGGAAGCCAGTGCAAACACAGGATCAAGGCATCTTGTACGAAAACCGACTCGTGGGTTCTCCAAGACTTAGACAGGTGGATTTTCATTTCTAATTGCATGCAATACAGTAAGTTGTAATTTTCATCTGTATCCTGGCAGATTCGCGTAAAAAGCGTAACTTGTTCAGCGGACCATTTGGTGCGATCAGTTAAAGAAAAATGTTATCCAGAATACAGCCGAGACTCTGAACAAACTGGAAATTATCACAATACGAATGAAAAAGGGGGAACGGCGTACGTTAATCACGATTCATAAATGTTGTTACTTTAATTTTCAAAGTGACCATACAAGAAATTTGGATTAATTAAACACTTTAATCCTTATTGTAGCTGGTTTTACGCCTCAGAAGAAGAAATAGGTGGTGGATTTTATTGGGGAAAGCTAGCCTTGTACAGTGGAGCTGGTAATTTGTAGTAAAGTCACGGCAATTTTCTTAGCTTTATGATTGCATTGAATCTAATCGTGTATCAATGAATATTTCATGTATCAGGTGCATATCAACTGCTTGCGGAAAAAGAAGCTGAAACGAGACGAATCATCCAGGAGTTAAAAGAAAACATTTGGGTGGTAAGAAGTACTCGTGATAATTTTCTTGGAGTTCACCGTATATAACTCGAACATCAACATGTTTTGTGTGGTCAAGTATGTTTGTCATCATTAGGTTTGGATGTTGATATTTTCAATGTTTCACTCGTATTTGTAACTTAGACTGGCGTGGGAATTTTCATTGGAAGGTGGACTGGTTACTAGCTGGAGTCTCCGGACCATGAGAAGTTTTAACTATGTTAGCACGTTTGACTATGTGATTTTTGGAGCCGAAATTATTTTCATGGTTTTCACCTTGTACTACACACTCCAAGAATTGATAGAATTTTGCAAATTGGGTCCAAAGACATTTCTGAAAGACCCCTGGTCATATTTGGATTTGCTGATTTTACTTGTGAGTTTGGCATCTTTTGCTTGGAATCTTTTGCATGAAAAATAGTCACTAATACGCGTATTATAATCAATTAACTACATTTCACAGCTCTCCTACGCCTGCATAAGTTTTGGATTTTATAGATATTTTCTGGTGAACGATAAAATATATTCTCTCATAAGAATGAAGGACGAGTATGCAGACTTTGACTTTTTATCATTTTGGGAAGCTCAATTCTGGAATACGGCCGCAATATGCCTATTTTTTGCCCTGATAAAAATTTTCAAATACATTTCCTTCAAGTGAGTTCTGATACATTTTCTGAATGCGTAGAAATTTTTTGAAACCAGGCAAATTAAATTTTTTTTATTGCAATTTTAATTTCAGTGCCACCATGTCCCAATTATCTACTACTTTAAGAAGGGTCTGTAACAATAAAATACACATAATGTATCCTCTTCATATGAAGACCTGAGTCATAAACCTCCAAACTCAAATTCGAAATATATTATTTAGTCACTTTGTTTTATTGCAGTGTGCAGGAGACATTTTTGGATTTTCAATCCTTTTTTGCATCGTCTTTATGGCATTTGCTCAACTTGGATATTTATTATTTGGGGCTCAGGTAACTCTTATTGGTAAAATGATAACTTTTCAACAGCGTTAAACAAATAACCATGCATCGCAGGTAGAGGGTTTCAGTTCTATATATAGTGCAATTTTTACATTGCTAAAACTAATCCTGGGAGACTTTGACTTGGCTGCGATTGAATCCGCCAATCGGGTTTTGGGACCTCTCTTTTTCTTGGGCTATGTATTCTTCGTCTTCTTCGTTTTGCTAAATATGTTTTTGGGTAAAATCAGAATTCCTTACTTTCCCAATTTACATTGTTATTACACGGAATGGAAAATTATTGAAAATGTATAAAACTAAGTAACGTTCCTTTATCTTTGAACTTCCAGCAATCATAAATGATACATACAGCGAAGTTAAAACAGAAATTGAGTCGAGGCACAGTGAATTTCAATTGATGGACTACATTAAGCAAAAACTGACATGCAAATCTGGACCAATTGAAGCCCCAGGATCTGGGGACGATGGCAAAATAACTCCGGCGGAGCTTAAAAAACATCTTTTGAAGTCAGCAGAATCAAACAGCGAATCATATGAAACTTTTCTAAACATTTTACGAATTATCTCTTTGACATCTTTTGCAGAGGAGAATTTTCCGACCCTGAAGTGGATTTATTTCTTGAGCGTTACGTTATGACTGAGGTATACTTAGTTTT
>JAAXNX010000484.1:0-28696 GCA_036491905.1 Folsomia manolachei | reverse complement strand
GTATTTGACTGGCTTGGCTAGCTGTGAATAAATGGTGATGAGGTTGTTGTTTCCCTAAAATGGACACAATTTTGAATCTCCTCATTTTATTACTCAATAAGCATAACTCCTCACACTTCAATTACGTTATGTAGCTTGGAATGCGTGTGATTACGTGGTGTCTCATATTTGTTTTTGTTATTCATTGCCTGAGCAAGTGTTAGATTAAAAAGTAATTGAAACTTTATCACTCTTGTGGCAAGAAAAAAATCTGAGGCAAGAAATGAATAAATGAATATTATGGAAAACGTCTGATAATTTGTTCTCTGTCCCAAGATTCAAATCTCGTGTGAATCCCATATACACTGTGAGCATGGGGCCGAGGCTGACATGACATTTCGTGTTTTGCAGCCATCAATAGCCAAGTGTCTGCCAGGCACTCGTATCTCACGACCCACCAACATTTCCATTATTTCAAACCCGATTTAATGTAATCAAATTTGTCCATGGGACTGGAAAAGAAATAATTTTCCAGTTTCACGTAAATCTTGCTGAGAATGTTTGTTTGTTTATGTTGGCTAGCATAATATTATATGATGCTCCAAGAATAAGGGAGAGATATGAGTAATAGCTTATCTGAGAGATAAGAATTTTTGTAAATGGATAACTGCGGTATAACCATAACCCACTTTGAATTATGGATACGACTTGGATGAGGCACATTAAGAGATTCCATGCTGATGTGGCATGTTGCAGTGTCATCTACTTCCCCCTAGTTGTGGAGGATATATATTTATTGAATATTATTCCACATTAGGTAAAAATGCAGGAGAGAGTGCTACAAAAATAAAAGAATTGAAATATTTAATGAAGGAGAGACGGAAAGGGGATTGATTAATGGGCAATTCCCTAGTTGTGGAGGATATATATTTATTGAATATTATTCCACATTAGGTAAAAATGCAGGAGAGAGTGCTACAAAAATAAAAGAATTGAAATATTTAATGAAGGAGAGACGGAAAGGGAATTGATTAATGGGCAATATTACGCCTACAACTTGTATCCAAAATGTAATTCAGCGTAGAGAATAACGTTTGGATAGTAATTGAGCTCGTCATTTTAATTTTCTTGGATCAGATCAGATTATAATTTCTATTCTTCAGGAATCATTCTGTTTAAGTAACAGAGTTTCATGGACAGGAAATGTAACTTTGTTAGCTTAGGTCAGCTCTGGATGGGTTTGTTTAGTTGGTATTTTTTCTTATGTAAATTGTAGCAAAGATAAACTGAGCTGCCCTTGCCCTTTCTCAACAACACCAATTTACATTAATTAAGCTACAAGTCTGCCGTAATTGATTCCAATTGATGCTGGTCTGAATTTGGAAAACGGAAGAGTGAAAAAGTTGTGAGAGTAATTTTGTAAAGTGAACCCTTTTCATTCACTCACCTTATCTGATCCCTCATTTCGTGCTCATTGAATAACAAGCAACTTTTTTAAGATGGGCCACGACAATTTGAAAGAGAGACCTTGAAACTTCCAATTTAGAAGAATTTACAAGTTTAAGCAATTTGGGTTTTGGAAAAAAGTAACAGAAGGTAACTGAGAAAATGTTTTAAATACGTATTAGAACTATGTGTATAAGGATGATTAGAGAATGCTCCATTCGCATCCGTCGTTGGGCTATCTTTATTTGAATCATGGGTTGTTGTTAGGATTGGAACAATTTGAAAGTAAAAGGAAAAAGTAAATCTAAACTTAACTCTGTGTTTGGTTGGGTAGGTTAAGGTCGCGTAGTCAGTGGTTGGTTGAATGGATGGATGGAAGGTCAGTTGGCTGGTGGTGTGCCTAAAAATGTTGCATCTTCAAATCTTTGGTAACACTCTGAAGGAAGAAGGTTTAGTTATTTGAACCCATTAAAGTTATCGGGTATGAATTTAAGGGCGATGAATGCATTTCGTCATGAGTTTCAGGCATATTTTGATAATTTATTTAGTCAACTGATGCATTGGCGGATGCAAAATTGTGAGAAATTGCAACTATTCGAATTCGTCATTAATTTTCACGTTAATATCGATCGGCGTCGTGGTTGATGTAGGCCCTGAGCTGGGTGGTAAAGGTACTTATTCCTAGGAATCTCATCTCTCTGGGCGGAAGAAGTCATCTGCAACATAGAACGTGCCTCACCTTTGTCGTCATTATCTTTAGAGCAGTAAAGCCTTTGTTGCCTAACCTTAACCCAATAATGGTCTTATAACCCGGTTCAAAACTACCTGTCCTGACCACCAACCACATCACTGACTGCCAGCGTCTTAGGCGAGCAATCAACTCTTTCAGACGGATCCTGAGTTTATTTGATGTATCCAAACAGTAAAAACTTATTCAGTCTGGAGCCAATGATGGTAAAAAAGGTTACACCGTCATTGCAGTTTCCACTTAATTCCTCTGATAACTGATGCGATAATTAATTAAGTTCTCTTGCCAAAAATTGAATATTCATATATCCACCCGTCTCGCCTTATAATCACGTTGTGAAGAAAGGAAGTTGTAAAATGAGGTTGGGCATAAAACNTTAAGTTCTCTTGCCAAAAATTGAATATTCATATATCCACCCGTCTCGCCTTATAATCACGTTGTGAAGAAAGGAAGTTGTAAAATGAGGTTGGGCATAAAACAAGGATTTCCCCATCGTGAATATCAATCACCTCCTTTTAGGTAGATTACTCCCATAATATGCATAGATGGCCGGTGCAGATTTCCTGACTCACATAATAATTATGTGGCGGCGTATGATTCCAAGTAAAGTAATACTCAATGCACAAAAAATGCTCCGATTATAATATAATACAGAACTCTGTACTCTGACGTGGTCAGTCAGGAGTCTGAATTGTTATGAGGTTTATTACGAGATACATTATGCTCTCAATGTTTGCTGTTAACATGCGCTTTACAAAAGGGTCAATTAGCAGTTTTATTAATGCCTTTGTTATTAATGACCACAGTTGGTTGAGAAGTCATAAAAATGTAGTGATTTAAATAATGATTTGTTTTTCTGGGAAATATTCCTTCCACTTTCCCAAAGAAAGAGGAGTCCAGATATTTTATCTGGACAAGGAATAATGAATTGTGGAGATTACATAAGTTGAGGTGAGAGTGAGTGAGGTTTAGGCCAAGGTCTTCTTAAATGCAAGAATTCTTAAGGCCTCACTGATCGAATTCTGATGGCTATGATTTTTCTTGCGACCTACCTACCTGAGTTATTCTACAAACAAGAGGATGACGCCAGAGAAAGGAACATTGCTTGAAAACATAAACTTGTCTAAGTGACAATTTGTAATAGATTCAGAGACATTTAGCGACTTAGAGACGAAAAGATAAGAAAATTTTGAAAATGAAAAGTGCATGAAGTAGAATCATACAATTTGTATTTGTTACGAGTAGCCAGTTCATAATATCTGAGTTCACCATAGGGCTGAGTAGTGGTCCCTTATCCCACATCCACCCACATACATCTGCCACCACACCAAGCATCACATCGCATCGCATCCCATTCCATTGTTACCTCAAAACCTAAACCTGCTCATATATTAGTAGTCTGTGTAATATTCTGTAATACAGCAGTTAGCAGAATATTATTGTTGGAGGAGCAACCTTTCCTTGTTTTGGCTTCAGTCTCACTGAACAAGTTCCAGCGTTCGTTTGTAGTCTACGTCAGTCAAGGAGTACCACAGCATAGGAGGAATATTTTTAGTAAAGAGTGTTGACTGCGCTTGTCTTATTGTCTGCCTGGATCAGTGGTGGTCACTCCGATTTTTCGGAGTTTTCTCTCTTTTTCTGTGAAAGGAAGGCATCCGAGTTTTTGACCAAAGTTCGGGTTTTCGGCTACTCTTTCCTCACTCAACTCTGGGAAGAGAGAGACTCCGCACTGACCAGGAGAGCTATTTGGATCTGAACTTGAAAAATTGATACATTTTTGAGAAAGTGAAGAGTTGAGTAACGAAGGATTTGCATTTATTTGGATTCTAATCAGTCAGATTACAAAACCGGTGTGAACTATTCAAAGAATTACTTCGTGAATTAAAGAACAAGTCATAAATAGTTAGTGTTAATACTTTATCCACAACTTAACTATTCTCCGGAACCCTTAATAATCGTCACTACTCTCATATCATCACCCAAAAAGCGAGTAGCTGTCAATCTCATCTTTGGACTCGTCTCACACCTGTCCCCAAATCTCACCCAGCCCCCGATGCATCATCTCCTTTCCGGTGTCCACTCCTCAGTCTCATGGTGGTTGCAGCTTCTGCGTCTGTGATCCTGCCAGTAAAACAAGTCTCTCACAGTTTGCCCCTTGTGGACATGAAGCGGGTGTTGGATAGTCAACCACACCCACACACCCACACCCACCCACTTCACCACCATCTTCCCAATGGTGGGGGTAAAATGACGCGTCTCTCCCCAACCTCATCTCCACATCACAACAATAACAACGTCAATCTCTCGGCTCTCACCACAATTAACAATCTCATCAATGCATCAACCGCCCTCAATCTAGCCGCACCTAATCCAATGCTTCTCTCAAGACTTGTCCTCCCTTCCCGACCTTCTCCTGGGGGCAGTGAAACCCCACCCCATGCTCTGGACAGTAGCCGGGATCAGGAGGATGAGGATGACAGAGATTTCTCGGATGAGGATGATCAGGGTCCAAAGGATTTTAGAGGTGAGGCCACAATTTTCATAATTTACTAAGGGTACAGTTGAGAGCATATTATTTGGATTTGTTTGGAATCGGCACACGACAACCATCCGTCGATTGAGAAATGACCGACCCTTTCTCAGCATAGGCTGAGTTTGGAGTTCCAAATTGGAACTGCTTTCTTTGTTGGGCCAATGGTGGAGGACACGGTTGGCAAACTTTGCATCAAAGCCTTTTCAGCGTGGAAAGTGTTGGGGTAATAATTCACTGGGAGATGCCAAAGGTTGCACTAAATTCGTCAGTTGTTTCAATCGGAAGTGAGCTAGATCCTTGACCATTGGCCTTCTGTTTGGTGGAATGGAAATGAATCAGATTTTCAGATTTTGAGGGCTTTAGTTGGTCAGCGTGCCTAATGGGAAGGCATGCTTGGTTTGGATGGAGACCCTTAGCGGGCATTGTGTCCTTATTTATGTCCTAGACTGCATTGAGGATGCAATTTAGCATCAATTTTGTACTTTGTGGAGGAGTTGTGTAGGTGGATGAGTGAAGACATGGATTACTTGGTCTCCATCCATTTCTATGCCTGGCCAACCCCACCATTGTTTGAGGAATGAAAAGCTGACCAGATTTTGGTCCAAATGATTCAAAGCATTTTTGAATTTGAATCGTTATTACAATTACAATCACACATTATTCACCATTGTCCCTTTTCAATGAGGAGAACAAAGACTAGCTCTCCAGCCCGTGAACTGTGAAGTAGGTGGGGGTGGGGTGAAAATAAGTGTAATATGCCGAGTGAGTGGACTTTTAAAGCGTAAAATAAAATAAATACTTGAGATTATTCATCATTTCATTTCTCTTCGGAATGGAGCAAATGGTTCAGAAATAATTTTACCACAATTCCCTTAAATTGGAGCACAAATCCAGGCATCATAGACATATATGTGTACTGGTTGTGTATTTCTAAAAAGAAATGAAAATCATGCATGAGCTTACATCCATAATTTCCAGGGCTCTTGTTTATTTTATGACCTTCCTTTCCATGCGATAGTGACCACAAAAGTTTTGATTCTTGGCATATACATACTACGGCATACTTGGATTTTGTACCGTTGGTGAAATTCATGTTGTGGGTGATGAATTCGGTAACAAAATTCATTCAACAAATCAAATCCTGACGAGGATTAAATCCAGCAGGACAATAACGCCATCATTTCCATTTCAAATCCGAATTCGTTAAGGTCTGCTGAGCTTATGTAACCCAGACAGACCAGGAACAACACGAAATGACGAAATTCTGGCTTTTATGCTGGTCTGTGGGCTACATTTGAATTGGATCTATGAATATGCTGATGTACTCCTACATGAAGCACTAAAATCCACCCTCGCTTTTCCTAAATTTTACATGAATGCTTGATTCAGAGGAAATCCGTCCTTCGGGTCTCACCCTACACCTACCTCAACTCGTACGTTGTTGTGGTGCAAGTATTCCAGTACCAGTACCATTTCATGACAAACATGTAAATTCTGTGGAAATTAAATCAAACCTAAACCAAGTCCTGATATTAAGTTACATGACAAAAATAAAGGGAAAGAGGGAGCAATACGGGACTCAAAATCAGCTAAGCTTACGAAACTAAAAATCAGTTTGTTAAGTTGAGATTTGGTTTTCTGATACATTCTTAGTTGAAGAAACAAAGGAATGCCTAACGAGTCATTTGATGTATTCTACCTTGGTCAATTTCTGTGACGCAATTGTCAATCTGTAAAGGTCTCAAGAATATGTTAAGTTGGTGGATTGGGCAACTGGATGACAGCCGGATTTCACTACATAAATTAATATCATTCACATTTTACAGTTTACAACTAATTGAGTGGCATTTCTTGAATAAAAGGAATTTAAACGGAGGCTGGTAGAACAAACAATTACGATAGTTAAATAACTTGAATAATAATTTATCTTGAACTATGTGCTGACTACGAGAAGATTGAATATTGAGTGAGATGGAGAGACCACATTATTTGTACAACAATCACTTCATTTTCCAATGCTAATGCTACTCGTTTCATGAACTAAATGCCAAGAGAGGAAACATGCTTTGCCTTGATAAAAAGTGGTTCAATCACCACATTCACTAACTGCTTATCAAAATCAAACCAAGCAAAGTAAATTATTTAAAGTGTGGAGTTGTTCTTTTCTGTTTAGTAAATTCATGCAAGAGCTGATGAAAAAGTTGAAGGCAACGCAATTTGTTAAGTTTGACGGGCAGATTTTTTTCATTTATTTAGCAAAATGGTACATTCCCAGGAATCCTGTGAGATTTTTTGTAAAGTGCAAGTAAATAGTTGCGTAGTATTTGTAACGAGTAAGTTGAAAGAAGGGACTTCTTTACATGCAATAATCTAGCGATTTTGGAAGCTATTTCGTATTTAAACATTTTGTTAGAATGATTGAAAAGCGAAATTGAGTTGTCTGCTGTTTGTGAAGATAAAAAGAAGTTTCAAATGTCCAGCATTCAGCGAGTAGACTAGCTATTCAGCATTTTTATTTTGTCCTTTATTTGGCCGGGCATCACAATTCCGTTCAAATTAGAATTGATCAGACTCCCTCAAATTCTCCAGTTCTTTTGATCTTTTCCCATTTTATGAAAACTCCATCCTCCATCCATCCTCCTTATTTATTCTTCCCGACCTTTATTCAAGCCACCCAAAAGAAGAACATCCAATTTCGGATAAGTACCCACTGGTGAGGTTTGGGTCTCTAAATACGCATCTTTTTTTCGTTTGTTTTAACAAAAAGTATCTGGCTATTGGATTGCATGTGAATGGTTCATAAAGAGAATTGAGAATGGAGACGGAATTGATGAGATGCAATTCGTCAGACGGACTCGCTCTCCGCCTCTTTTTCTTCTAAAACGGCAACTCTTTTTAATGGCCGAGCCCTGTGGTCAGAAATTGATTAGCATTTGACCATACAAAATTCGTGATTGATTTCACTTCAATTCTGAGTTTACTGGCCTCCAACAATGTATGTTTAATACGCATTTTATGAATAGTGCTATGAAATTCGTGTGCAAGGAAGAGATTGGTTAAACTAGAACATTTGGATCGTTAAATAAGATCAAGGAAAAATCTCATCATCGTAAACAAAAGTTGTGTAGGTGAGCCCAGAATGAGAGACAGTAACAAATGAGACTAGGTCCGTCGTGCATTTACATCTAATCTAGTTATCCGCATTCAAATTTAATATTCTACTTTGTTCAGAAACACAAGGGGAGGTCGGACTGGGTATGGCCATATTTGAAATTTAGATGACGCAGACATATTGCCAATTGTTGGACTTTAATTTTTTTAGTCTTGTAGTAAATTGGAATTTAAAATTGATTGATGTGCCCATTATTGTGGAATCGATCATGAAAAAGGTGAATATTTCTGGTAAATATTCATATATTTCTTTTTATTCTAGATTTTACTGCTCAGACAAGAATGTGGTTTATGTGTGATTTGTAGAATAAAAAAACGATTTCAGAATTTTAATAAGCAAACGGCTGCTGTGAGCTTAAATTAGAAAAGGCGTTTATAACCCAAACCCTTGACGTGGTTCCTCTGAATTTATTCATATTTTAAACGTTTCTACATTGTTCCTGACATAGAGATGACATTACGGGGATAAAAAAAGTTCGGAAAATATTTGTGGTCTGTAAAAAACCAGTATTTATTCAAATAGGGCTCAAATCCAATTTCGGATTTCCATCAGGCAGCCTCATCAGGCAGCCTCATATTATTTTTATAAATTTCCACCTTTCCCTTGATGAAGGCCCCCTGGACCGAGGACAGATTGTTTTTGAGCCCTTTAGGGATGAAAAATCGGGAAATTATGCTCACTTGTAGGAAAGCCATAAACTAATTTAAATCTTAAAATGTAAGAATGTAAATTGTTTCGGGTTGGAGTTAAAGAGTTGGTGAAATATTTTGTTAAATTATGAGGATCAGATTTCAAATTCAGCTTAAAAGAGTCAATTTATAAGAAGCTGACGACTGGTTGGTAGTGATTCTCGACATGTTCTGCACAGTTGGGGGCAAATAAAAAAATAAATGCTGAGCAAAGTGTACAGCTTTGTAAGGAGTGTGCATACAGAATGATAGAATACTTGGGGATGGGATTACATGCAAATTTAGTAACTTAAAGAGTGAATGGACCTCCGATTTAAATCGTGAATTGTATAATTAACCCAAATTTTCTGTCCATAATTCCCTGATTCATGATTAAGATTGCTCTCTTTACCAGACGACTCCACAGAGAAACTGAAATTATTATCATTTGCCTCTGTCTCTATCATTTTGTCCATCAGTATAAAGTTTTTTTTATTTAGGCAAATATTGCTCCAACTGAATCTATGCCATGGATAGAGAGAGATGCATGCATAATGCAGTAATTTACCACCGATTAGAGTCAAACTGCTCATTATTATGCGGCTGATTTGTAGGGAAATTAGGCACAAAAGAACAATCACTTTATGGAAAATTGAGGCATTCCCAATTTTAATGTTATCATTACGACATGATACAACTTTGCTTGTTTACTTGGTAGTGAAGTCTTTACTGAATAATTGGGAAAAACTTGAGCTACTTTGCATGCAGAGGGATAACTACTTGTTAGAATATTCATGACATGACCCATCCTTCTGGATGATTAACTACGAGTAAAATATTCCATGTGTACTTGTTTCACTCCACCCTACCCAATTGCTGAGCTCATAAGTTTTGTCTTGAATCTCTCAACAATATTGCTGAAAGGGATAAAAATCCTTGTGCCTGAAATCAATCTACATCTACTCATTTGAGTGGAAATGTATACAATACTCACAAAAATATGGTTGCAACATTAGAAACAGTAACTTCTCAGATATGAGTCCATGCAGTAAAATAAATGGAGAGTGAGTTACTTATATATTTTGTAGCTAGTTGGTAGTGAGTGCATGGCAGAAAGTGGATTTCCTTGTTGAGGGGAAAGTGCGTCTTGTCCACACACTTTTCTCCATTCAGCGTCTTCTTGTCCTGGTCATTTCTTCTCTTTGAATGACCATTCCGTGCATGTAGAAATGAGCTTTCTCTCATTTTCTTTTGGCAAGTGCATCCAGTTGTAGGAGGCTGTTTTATAGATAGACTCTAGAGTCATGCTAGTATAGTGATATGGTGGTCATTCACGGGATGCAGTGCACTGGTCGTTACGGTCGCCCCAACTTCCTTTATGCTCACACTTTATCTCCTTTCTCTCTCTCCCGTAGAGATTCCAACCACAATGAGATCCATTTTCTTGATCCGTTCATTCCTAGGAACGTCTTGGCGGAATCAGCATTCACAATAAGCGGATTTATTAGTTGGCCACAGCATTCTATCTGAGGATGTATGGTATTAGTGCAAAGTTGGCATAAATAAACAGGCTCTTCTCTCCCTGCCTGGCTTGGCTTGGGTGACTGACTAAGCAGGAGATTTGGGGAACAACAGCCAAACAAATAAATTTATTTTATCTCCTGTTCCCACTGGGCTGGACTCATGCTTTTCCAAAATACGGTACAATGCGATGGTGATCCATACATAACGAGGGCTTGAATTACCATGTTTTTGGTTAGGCTAAATTAAGAATGTTTGAAAATTCGTAATTATTTTAGAGTTTTAGAAAGTCATTTATTTTGGACCATGAGATTTGCGCATGAAGGCCTCTAACTTTATGCCAGCTTAGCAAATGGGATGCAGAATGTAGAAGATGGGATCAGTTAGGCAAACTAAGTCTGAGGCAAGTATTGGTCAGTTTCCTTCTTTCTCTAGTGGAATTAGACTTATTTCCATCGATCGATTTTCCCCGGACTTTGATGATCTCTCTTCAACTAACTCAAGTCTGTGAGTCTGAGCTTTTTTCCTATTTATGCGTCCAAGCATTCAGATGCATGCAAAGGTCTCGCCGCCCCAAGAAAGGAAGAAGAAGCAATGTGCTAAGCAAATAAGTTTTTGGGAAAAATACATATTCCTCGTCCTAGCATTATTCAGTAAGTAAAATGCTGCCGACGGGATATCTGGAATCTCTAATTTCGTCCAAAGTTATTGACTCATCCAGCCAGGTTTTCTGACGAGAAATGATGTTGGCAGGCGGAGTAGAAATTAATGAAGGTAATGAAGGGAGTTGTGCTGTTCCTTTTGGATGAGAAATCATAATTAAGTTACACTTCTGAGTAAATTTGTATCGATCTATGGTCCGTATTTCATCTTATTGACTCCTTTGTTTACTTTGGGACGCTATGCCGTCATATTTCAAAGTATCTAAGAAGAATATTTTGTGGAATACGTAAATTGTCGTAATTAATGAGAGGATGTGTTGAAAGACTAAGACTAAAACTTGGAACAAAGTTCGACTAAAACTGAAGAAAGGGATTTGGTTCTTTAGTATTATGGAAATGGGAGTAAGTACATAGACATAAGTGGATCAATAAAGTAGAGACTCATGCTCAGCCCTCGGTGCAGGGTGAGTGAAAGCAGGAAGGAGTGAAAAATCCGTGGCGTTGCGCCGTTAGTGGAAAGCTCGTTTTAAAGTTGAGACTGAATTGGATCGATATTATGTAAATCCTCCTCTTTTGCATAACACCTTTCCTTCCTTGGCTCTGCCCAGGAGTAGGGAAAGTCGTCAGCACTCCGCCCACTGACTGCTAGTGAAGTCTACGATAAAAAAGTCCTTTGACTATAAAACACTCCGTCTCACATTACATCCACATATTACCAACCACAAACCAAACCAAAGTGGGGTGTAATGACAGGAAGGAAGGATTGAATAACGAGAATGATGAGACTCGGATTTCTGGGACATTCGATCATCTCAGTCATCTAATCTCATCATTTTAAAACAAAAGTGAGCCCAGCTAAATCCAATTATCTCTGAAGCAAAGTCTAAAATAGAATAGGGCTGCCCAGACTAGAGTTATAACCCGATTAATTTGATATGCATCCAGACCAAAGCGTGGTTCTGGCACAAGCTGGCTGGCTGGACAAAAAATGCATGAAAGGGTTACTCACAAAAAATTGAAAGGGTTTTCTTTCAGGGCTGGATCACGTTTTTTATATATTTTAAACCTTCTACCCAGAGCAGAGCAGGACTTGATATCATTCTTGAGGCAGGGACTAAAATAAAAAAGGGTTTGTTGGGCCCACTTAAAGTTTGTGTAAAAAAGAGAGCTTCATCGTCATTTGATCTGGCAGAGTGGGCCAACAGCACGTGAGCCAGCCGCACGGCCACGACTTACATAATACGAGGCAAGGCGTATGTAAAGAAAGGAGTGAATATGTAACTAACTGCTTATTTAGGAGTAAGTCATTTATTTTGTCGTGATTTAAATTTCATTTCATATTTTATACGTTGCCCTGCAAAGAAAGATTGCGTCAAAATTTCGACATCACTTCTAAACATGCAATGGAAGCAAGGGTGTCTTACATATTTATATTTTACACCAATTTGACTATTAGTCACGGAATATTCCGCATAACACACAAGGGATTTGAATGTTTTGCCGTTTAAAAAACTTGGTGGATGGCGTAATTTATTTGTTAAATGAAATTATTAGTGGGAGAAGCACAAATATTCTCATGCATCAAATTAAATGATGAAGTAATCCAACTTGGATTATCCAAGGAGAAAAAGTTTCAAGGATTTTCCTGGTTGGCTTTTTAAGGTAGCACAAAATCAGAAGAATTATTATATTTATTAGGTACATTCATTTTGAATGGAAAAACGGAATCTAATAAGAATTTGTGTAAATACAAAGTTTTGTATGTTTGTTCAAACTGAAAATTTAATTTCCGTCATTTTGTGTAAGTTACATTACTTACTCGGCCTACTTGAAAATTTAAACGGAAAAGAAACACAATGCATGTAATCCAGAGCGTTGCTATTTTATTCCAGGTTTTTATTTTATTTCGTTTGTCAACACCCAAGGGCCTTTCCTGGCTTCTTTTCTCATTTTATTTTTTTTGTAAAGCAGTTCAGAGTGTTCCATGTATTTCAAAACAAATTGTGGGCATCACAATAGAAAAACAATTTTCTCTCTCACGAATTCCAAATTTACAAAAATTGCTTTCTCTACAAAATATCAGGAAAAATTGGACCCAACACGGAACCTAGAAGAAAGAGGAGGTCGTATTCCAGAAAACATAATGGATTTGCTCACTTATTCAACAAATAAGTGACTAAATAATGCATACATCACAATCAACATGTAACTTTGTGTTAGGTCCTTTTGGGGAAAATCCATGCAGAGGGTGGACAAGAATGAAATTAATGTAGCAATAATTCTCTCCTGAATATTTTCCAGGAGGTTGCACAAATAAATTTGGTATTGGATTTGGTAATTCGGGAGTGGAATGCAGGAGAAATGGTTCCCAATCAATATTTATTTTCAAACTTTGTCACCCACTCACATCTAACTGATGTGTTATGCCACGCTAGAGGAATAAATATTAAATAAGTAATTTCAATTGAATATGGAATTTGGAGAAAACGGCAAATTTTTTGGTCGTTTTTCACTCACCTACCCAACTCCAAGTACAAATATACCCAATTCCAAGTGTTTGCATTGTGTAGAAGGTAATTTCGGACATGCGATATGGCATGATACCCTCCAGTTGGGAGTAAGAGAACAAAGTGCAGACCTCAGTCTTTGTCCAATTGTTACGAATTATTGCTCAACAGCCAACATTATACATTCAAGTGGAGACGCTTTCTTTCTTAACTTGCTTTTTCCTGGAAAACTTGAGACCAGAGCAGGAATGGCACATGCAAGTGGATCCATGGACCATATTTAATGAACAATAAGCATAATTTAATAGTACGCAGGCACATATGAGGAGTAAATTGAAAGAATGATGACACACAAAAATTTGTACAATAATATGAGAATTCTGGTATTTTGAAGGTTTACAATATTTTCGAGGGAGTTGAAGTTGAATATTATTTGATTTCCGTGAATCCGGTGTCCATTTTTCGGTGTCTAGTCATAGTGCACGAAGAGGGAGGACGTAATAACGCTGGGCAAGGTGTCATTAGCCGCGTAGGAAGGCGACGTGTCCCGTGGCGTCATAAAGTGGACTCCTACCTTGGAATGGTTCCATTTAAATATTTCCCATGCAGTCATTTCTCATCTATTTTATTTTATTTTGAGTCAATAAGTCTGCATCCTGCTCACTCTCACAAAATGAAAAGGTAGCGTCGTGCTGCGCAGTCATCTCATGATTTTCAAGTAAATTCACGAATGAAATGATTCGATCCATGTCTGAATTTGTGATATTTTCCTAAATTATGAAAATTCATCTCAGGCACAAAGTGTGAGCATTGACCGTTACATGGTGTCAATAGAAATTGACAAAATAGGCTCGCAATAAATTCACGGTGATTATTTTACAAGCTGGTTCGTTGACTATAAAATAACCCTTTTTCTCTGATTTTATTTCGTGAATGAGGAAATAACAACCCTTTATTGAAATCGACACATTTGATAGTTGGCAATTTATGAGCATCCCAAAAAGGTGTCTGAATCTATGATTATTTACGGTTTGATTCAAAATAAGTTTCCAAAAATATTTGTTTTTTACATGACTTTGTGCCGCTATAAAAAACATGGACTGAGAAATGGATGATTATGGATTAGTATTTTGTGGTGTAAAATTCCACCAGCTCGCATGTCATGTGAACTTGGTGTTAGTCTGATTTAGAATTGGTAGGCATATGTAATTGTCCTGAATTTATGCCCGTGAATGATATATCGTGTGACAACTTCGTATTACACGAGTGGCGGCATTGTAATTGGAGTGAATCGCTTTTTTATACTTACCCCTTTTCTCACTACTTGACAATGCTCCAGTGTGAGTTGGACCCCACCCTTTGACTCCGCCTTGGCAATATTTCATATCTTATTGTCAGAGGGTCTGACACAATACAAGATTTGAATAAGTAAGTTTATTATTCAATTACAAGGCTGGCAGGGAAAGGAGAGAGAGAGAGTTACTTATTTTATAGGACTTTCTCTGCCCCTACTCCATTTACAGGAATTGAATTCAGTGACTGAATTTCAGTTCCAATGTAACTACGTCGTAAAACTGGATTTACACGAAATGATCGTCTCCCTATTCCTTTACTTTCTTTTCTATTCCTTATAAATATTCGGAGAAGTGTCAATTCCATATGTGCCATTTTTGACATAGGACTACATTTCTTGCACATTACATTACAAAGTCCATTTCATGTGATTCTATTCAACTTTCTTTCCACATTTCCATTCCAGAGACGGCATTGTGGAAGGTGTGAAACATATTGAGAATACATAAAATGGAGTACTTGAGAACTTTTTTCACAATTTATACTCAAACTCAATCGTTGCCTCGTATCGTCAATCTTGCCTAAAATCTTATCGCATTATAGTCACTTACAGAATGCTTTGACACTCACCTTTCTCCATTCGAGGAAGAAATGAAAGGTTTGTCATACCACACCCCCCACCAGTGTCCAGGACGAGGTTTTCTTCACATTTTCAAATCTCCATTCCAACCACTTTTCCAAATGTCATTCTCATGTAGGTGGCTGGACTGTGTTGACGATGGTTATTTTGACTCTTAATGCGGATTTCTCAAGAGGAGAGCCGAGTACTTGTAGATGGAATGGTTTGTGGATGACTTTCGTGATGGAATACATTTCTTGAAGAGTTTTCTTCCTTCTGTACAATGTCACTTGATGGAGATGGACGTTGGAGTGGACGGGGCAAGTGTAATTTGAAATTTCGCATTCCAATTCTTATCAGAAAATATCAGAGTTTCAGAAACTCAGTTTCTTGAGATGTCGGCGTTTTGAATGGACGCCAATTGATGAGGAGTTGGCATAAGTTGAAATGTTATTATGGAAAATAAAATGGGATTTTTTTTACTCATTTCTATAAAATCCTGGGTCTACCAAAACTTAAACTGTAATATTCACTAACTAACAGGCTAAAAAATATAAAAAATGCTTCGTCATTGGGTATTGATGAAGGAGTAAAAAGAGAATTTTCTAGTTTTCTTAGGAAATGAAATGGAAATCTGTTTAATAACCATGCAATGACAGAGGAGAAGAGATCCATTAGTTATTGCATAGATGAGAGCCATTAGGAGGCTTTGCAAAGGTGATATGTAATATGTTCCTACAAAGGCTAAGGTAACGACGGATGTCAGCTTGTCAATGTCAGTTAACATAATAAAATAAATACACACCTACAATCTAGTCTTAGGCCACCTTTTCCATTACAATGTAAATAAATATGGATAAGAAATCGCATTTGAATGTTTGATGGCTTACAAAGTTGCATCATCATTCCTAGGTTCGGCTGAGCTTACATATTTTCTTTATGGTTGCTTATTGCGAGGTCCCTTTCTTACCTAATCCAGCTATTATTATTATTCTATGCACTTTTTTGAAATCTTTAGCCTGACCCTTTTCCTTCATGGTGTCAATTTAAATGGGCTCAAATGCGAGAAATGTAACATTCTTTCCCTTTTCTAAATAAAACCCAAGAAAAGTTTGCATCAATCGATGGATTGATTCTTCTCCGTTTCATTTCATTAAAATCCTCTCTTTTAGTACCCAGCCACTACTTACTTAGTTAGTTGCTTCTTGTCCAAGTGTGAGAAATTCTAGAAAGGAAAGAAGATCAAAGAGGGAGCCTTTTAAGTCAAGACCAAGAACTAAGACTGAATTGTGTAGCCAGTTGCTTTGTAAGTTTTAATTCTAATGGACTTTTTCACAGCTTTTCCATTTGGTTAAGTGAGTCAGAAGAAGGAAACAAGTTTGGAAAAGATTTAAGTTAAGTCGAGCTCAGGGAACTCTTACACTTGCTCCGCTTTTAAGTTTTAATTAACCAGACTCCAAATAATACACCTATGACTATGGCCAAGCTTTTTGGAGCAGATTACAACCCACACAATAGAAATGAAAGAGTGTGAGAGTTGAAAATTTGTTGATTTCCATTCTTTAAAGTGTTTTGGGACAAATCGGAAGGAATTATTTGATGCCAAAGTTTTTATCCGGAGGCAAAGAGTACATTAGATGAGAATATAAAGTCCAGTCAATGCCAATGTCAATAAAATAGTGGACTCTTCTCTCTCATGCTTTTCCCGTTTATTTTTTTCTTTTGGGTGTGGATTAGTAGAAAATGGGGAAAGCAGGAGAAAAGTAGGGACGAGACCAGAGCTGCTTTTGTGTATAATCCAGACGATGATGAAGTCCTGAGTTTCGTATAAAAGGCGGAATGGAAATGCTCAAGTGTCCAAAGTGTCGAATATAATTAAACTGCGGGTGAGGCAGAAGCACGGAATATTTAGTGATAAGCCATAGTTGGGGGCGTTCATTCCAAATTTGAGAGTGTCGAGTTTTATGTCTGCTCCCAGGAATAGAGAAAGCGAGAGAAAAGTGGAAGGCGAGAATTTTTCCCAATTCCACGGATTTTCTCCCATCATTGCTTTGGGCCCTCGTATTCCATTCTTGGTCTGCTGGTCATTCTGCATTAAGAGATTCAGATTAAGGGAGCCGTTCTGAGTGACTGCATTATTCCTCTCTTATTTGGATATGCATGGTCACTGGCTGGCTGGCTAAGCTATTCAATCGATACTCTCCTATTCTGGGGAGTCAGTCGCAGAGTGTCGGGCGAGGGAGGTCAACTTCACTGAACTCCACTCGGATCCGAACTTTTAGTCTCCATTATTCCACAGTTTCTGGAGAGAGAGAGCTCATTTTCTGTGCAAAATTATTCCGTCACTTAGCATTCTCAATGAATGAGTAGACTGACCAGTCCAGATAGACGCATGCATAAGGCGTTCACAACATTCATTTACAATTTCCTGAGCAATTCTTCTAATTGAAGTTGCATGTAAGTGCGGAACAGAACTACGGGGTCGGGTGGATGTCGTGCAGATGTTGCATCCCATGTTAGGGTAGATATTCTACAAGAGTATGTAGAACTTGAGATACCGTTGAGTTTACGTATGCTTGGTTTGTAGACCAATAATTAAAATGATTGACACTGACGACTGATGGTGGCATAATTAAGCACCTTGATAATTACGTGAAGGTAAATTATGGCTACCTACCTCACTCATTACAAGATATTACGGGAAATGCGGAGGTGACAGAGAAGGAAGTCATGTTTATGGGCAAAAGGTTTTTGAGCAATTCCTTTGTTGTTTGGTTCAAGTTTCGGAAATGTATGGGGATTGATATCCTTCCTAAACGTAAACCTAGAAAAATAAGGGAATGGAAATTGAGTGACGGAGGGTGAATCCGTGGCTGGAATGGTCCTGAGTAGAATGACATAATCATGCAAATATGTTGGATCTACGTAATATATTCTTTTTGGGATAAAAACAAGAAATAGGAGCATCTAACGTGATATCTTTCATCATCTCATCAGACCAAATCATGCGATTCATTTATATCCAGGAATTTCTGGAGGGAGACAGAAATTTGATATGCAGCAACCCAGCCTCCGTCGGCGCCTAGTAAGAATATTAGAATGCATGCAATGAAATAGAAATACAGAGATGTAATCGGGTTCCAGGCAAATAAGTATAATGCTGAGCTGCCGAGAAATCAACAACGACACAAAAAACTGGGGCAAGTAACATGCAATTTACCTCGTTGTAAAACACTGGCAACATAACTTTGCAAGTTTAACTTTGTTAATAATTGGGTAAAACCTGCTCCCTCGGCAGACCTCCTTAATCGCAATAATTAACTTTTGAAAAGAAGTTTTCCTCATTTCCTTTGGGTTCAGTTAAACTTATTCCCTTATGCAAAATTGGGAACTTTTAACTTGCCGATTTGGAAGGGAAATGGCACTTACTCACCCACTACCGAGAAGGATGGTTGGCCTTTGTCCCTGTAGGGTCCATATGCTAGGCAAGGGTCTATTTCTTGTTTAATTTAGTCTGGCATCTTTTCCTTCTACCAAGAAGTTAGGATGTTGTGTTGTCTGCTCGTATGTAAATTATGGGCTCCAGTGCTAACAAAAGGCACAGCCAGGCCATTTGGGTCAGGATGCATTGCATAACTAAGGGATGGAGGGGAAGGAATGGGAAATACTTACTTTTTGGGTACTTGAAGCATAAATATGCATCCCATCTATCTGATGGCTTGGTTGGAAGTAATTTACGAGTTCCAGGAAAAGCTCAGTTCCTTACTCAAAAGATGATGATGATGGTAATCATGAGAATGGGATGAAGGGTCCACTCCGCAGTGAATCCCTTGGAAAAAGACCTTTCCTCTTGAATGCTACTGCACCATTATTAAGTAAAATGGTGTGTGCAAAACAATCTCCGCTGAACTTAGAGTACAACTTTTACAGGATTTTGTAGTGAAGATGAAACCAAAGTTGTGAAAAATACACATTTTGCAATAAGTTCCAGAGTATGAGCAGAGTTATGTTATCTGAGGACTTGAATCGATTAAAATTCTAGATCGTCCTCATAACTTCCCCTCGCTCCATATATTTTTCCAAACAAGTGATTCAATTTGTTCACAAGCACTTGGGGAAGTTTGTCGAAACTTTTATGAAAATATTTTCATAACAAATACTCTCCGAATTGAAATTGAATATGATAAGTAGAGATGGGGTCTAGTCATCATCATGTTACTATCCACTAGACCAGATTTTCCTCAAAGAAATGATTTTCTGGACAAGTCCAGAGTAGAGGCAGCCCTTATTTGCATTGGACACTGAAGAGAAAAAAGATTGCATGAGTTGGACTAGGGTGGATTTCAGATTTGCATGAAATGGTTCCAGGCTCTGAAGGGGACTTTGTTTACTTTGGGTGGAAAACATGGAATTTGGATGACCTACCCGGGCTTCATCCAACCCACTCGATCCATTATTATTCTGAATAGGAAACGAACTCAAATTTAAATACAGTCTCTCCAAAGATGACAATGTTTTATGCATTTTTCTTTCCTGGTCAGCCTAAGTTTAGGGCTTGAAAAACACTTTGGACCTCTCCAGAAAAGTTCTCGGAGCATCGTCACATCTCATCTATTTTCACAGAATCCGAATATACAATGAGTTGCTTAAACAGGGAGGAACTTGGAATTCTAGTTTAAGCAAACATTCCCAAATGGATGGATGGATGGCATAGTTGTTGACTGACCTTTATTAAAAAAAGCAGCCAGTCTGCCAGCCTTTGATTTAGAAAGTTTTCCAGGATGTGAATTTATCTGGAGTCTGGACATTCATTAAAATCTCCGGGTACGAAAAGCAAGCAAACTTATTCGATTCAAGGCTTTGTTTGATTTTTGATCAAGTCTAAGGAAAGGGAGGAAATCAAGGATTTACACAATTTGTATTCCACCTCATCTCAAAGTAGACCTGCATGGATTTCTTTTTTCTTGGGATTTTCAGCAGTTTTTTAGTCATCAAGAATGGTAAAGAGCAAGCATTACAAAACCAGGTTCCCACAGGATTCCTTTACCATTCTGAATATCTCAGTTTTTATTTCATTCTCTGGATATTAGTGAATACTGGAAGCTTACTGGAATGATTTGCTGTGAACACATAAAATACATAAACATTCGTTCGACAACTAGAAAACAACCCTTCTGGAGTTTCACACAATTCTGGAAAAGTGCACCCTTTCATCCCTTCCAACCTCAAACAACGCATATTTACCTATCTCACTACCTGTCTGAGTACAAATTGGGAGCTTTTGGGTTATGTTTCGCTTTTTACCTAAAACTCAACCCATTCTTTAAACATTTCCTCGTAATTTCGTATTTCACTCACATCCATCCATCCCATTTCTTGTGTTTACCTTTTCTATTCAAAATTATTCAAGATTTTCCATTTCTATGAAAGGATTGGAAATGAGTGGATCCAGTAAAAAATGGAATATTATTCCCAAATCCAGAAGTTCTGGGCGTGTGAAACTTAAATAAAACTGGGAACCCTTCAACTCTTCAGAAATAAGGAATATTTATAAGATGCAGAGATTTTAGTATAAATTAAAACTCTGTATAAAAAACAAGTAAAAACCTTCATCTACTAAAAGTGGGTAATCTGACACAGGAAATGGCAAATAATGCCGACTATAAATATAATTTTGATCCATGATGTCCTAAAAACTATTGAATATTCAATCTGCAACTATACGCAAATAAAAAATGCTAGTCCTGCATCTCATTTAATCGCACCTGGGCCCTGAAATGTAGCCGTTACGGGGCTGAAGGAAGGGTTATTCAGTTATTTTTATCCCGTATAAAAAATAGTGATTAGCATTTCAGATTTGTAGGAGCAAGTTGGACACATGTTGTAATGTGTGGAGCATTACTCTGATCGTTTGCAAGCAACCCTTCTCCATACTCCCAACCAGTGTCGGATAAAGGGTTGCCATTATTCGCATTTTTTGTGGTGGTCCAATCCTTGATAAAGGGTTTCCTTCTCTCCAAGTAGTACTTGTTTCATTTAACAGTGAGTCGTCTTTGTCCTATTCAACTATCCGTTAGCTAGTTTGGTAGAATAAAAAATACGTGAATATCCGGATCACAAACACGAGCCAAAACCAAGGCAGAACTGATCTTATCCAAAGGAATGCTTCTCCATTCAGCAGTCAGTCATTAATATAAGAGTCCTCCTTAAGAATTTATTGAATCGGGTGCAAATTTCTTGCAACTTTGATCCAATTCAGCTGCCAATCTCAGAAAAATGGAGTGAAATGGAAACCGTTTTATGTATTTCTTTCAATAACCCTATTCCAAATTGGGATTGGAATGAAATCTGGCTAATAATGGAAAAGAGTTGGCCCGATTTAAAATTTGGTTCCTTTCGTTATCGATAGAAATTTAAACAAGACAATTCTTTTTAGGGAATGGTTGCATGATTAAACTAAACTGATTTCTTTTTAAAGGTAAATCTTTTACTTTCCTTTAGGTGTGTGGTGTGGTTTCGGTATGAGAAATGTGCTAATCCATGCCATAGTGTTAGTATTTGTACTGCAGACAATAAGTTGGTGCTATTAAGTTTCATTGGAAGATTTGACAGGGCAAATTCCATTAATGGAATTTCCATTGGCACCTAAAACCAGAGTAAAATGTGAACGTCTCAATTGAAAAGATGGAAATTAATCCTTTGGTCCCGTTCTTTTATTCTGTAAAATATTTTAACCGTTCCTTCTTTACGTCCATAAATGCTAAATTGATAAGTAGCCGGATCACAGGACTTCTTTTTAGTCGGCCTATGCTTGGGCTGGGTGCTCAACCAAGCTTCAATCAAAAGTAGAGCAGGGAGCACCCAGATCGGAATAAATTTAATTCGGAGTAAAAATTCAATCCTTTCATTTCACAGACGAGAGGAGGTCGTCGCTATCAAACAAGGAACTGGTTGGTGACTGAGTGACATCTCATCAACTGTGAGAAATGGAGTCCCTTTGTCCCAACCAAACTATTTCTAGACTCAATTCATTCATCTCCAATCCAAATGTCAGTAAAATAAGTAGAAGGGAGTGATCATGTTCTTGCTATTTGCTCCAGTTTAAAGTGCTTTGCATTGAATAACGGAGAGCATAATCAGAACTGATTCTTGATCCGATTCCGGCCTTATCAGAGCCTTCAGAACTGTAGTTCCTTCCCGTGGAAAATTAAATTTAGTCTGCATTAAGCCCAAAAATGGACGAGTTACAAGATTTGTACAGGGGATGGGTGCCATGATGCAGCCGTCATGGTGGCATCAAGCCAATCTGTTTTTTATAAGATTGATTATCATTTGAATTGAAATGAATCAAGTTTGGTTTTTCACACAAGGATTTACTTATGAGAGCTCAACCCTTTTGTGAGCAAAGGATATTATGCAGTTTTTTAAGGGGAAGGCTTCGATTAGACGATCAACCCTTTCATTGCGTAGTCATCTCCGCCTCTCTACATATTTAAGGATGCCATGCCATATGTAGGTTCATGGGAATGAATAATATTTCACGATTAACACAGCCATATTGCATGAGTCAAGCCTACTTTTGATGTCATTTAAATAAAAAAACAAACTTCTAGTCGTGATTCATTCATATTACATCATTTTTAATAGAAACCCACCATATGGGTTATGAAAGAGTTTGAGAAAGTGGTACATAGTTTTTTTAGGAAAGAGGTAAATTGATTCCCGAGTATTAATGAAGGAATCGAGGCAGTAAATGAAGTTGTCATTAACAGTCTCGAATTATGTGGTCCACTACATTTTACGACTTTCTCTTTACCTTGAAGTAAGCCGACTCCAGAGAAAAATGAGCACAGTCGAGCGAACATTTTGGGTTGGAGTTGACCCGAAGAAAATGATTTAGTCTCAATTATTTGTGGTGATTGGTCTCCTTAATAAAGTAAATGAGTAAATTAGCTCCCTTCATCAGGCCCAGATGCTAACTTAACTTTTGTTGGGAGCCAATTTAATAACATTTCTTTGTTCATGTGGCTTGGGCGTGGAGTAGAGTAGCCGATTTAGTTTGGTCCCATATTTCGCATGCAGTCGCCCACTGAGGCATGATCATACTTTTCCCATCCACCCCAGGCAAGGAGGAAACTACTTGACTCATGACATTTCCATTTAAAGCGGAGTGGCTCGATTCCGGGTTGAGATTTCAAACTTTATTTCATTTCTCATGACTCTGTCCGCTTCAAAGGACCCCTGGCAGATATTTACTTTGTTGAAATTTCCAAATGTAGGAAAATTGAGAGTTTAACTTGAAGGTTTATTGGCTGCTTGGACGTCTACTTTCTTTACTGGATGCTTTGAGTTGGTCCGTCTCAATTCCTGGTTCGGATTGGTATGCATGCTTCTTTGAATCCCAATTGAATGAATGTATGCAGGCAGAGAGGATGGAGAACGGAGAACGTAAATTCTGGACTGGATAGTAGTTCGATGGCTTTGAAGTAGGGGAAAAGGCAGGAGTAAAGCATGGAGCACAATGTCCATTGGAGCTGGAAAGTGTCCCCAGAGACCACTATATTAAGAAATAGAGTCCCCAAAGATCCCTACATTGTAATACATTTGTGTTCTGTCCACCTCCACCTCCACCCTAATATGAATACTACTCCCTCAATGGTCACTTTACTACTGTCGCTGTGTCCAGGAACCAATTCATGTCGGGTTTTGCATCTCTTTATAAGATTTACAGGAGCCACGGCCTTCCTTTGAACTGGACACAACTTTTTTGTCAACAGGAAAACCCGGTTAGAACTTTTTACGTCAAAAAACGTAGATGCTATCCTCCTTTTTGAATAAAAATGTTTTATCATCTTTTCCCCATGAAATGACAGATCTTGGTTCATTTCGCATAATTCATCCCAAGTGGGTTTGAAAGTTAATACAAGAGAAATGAGTCAAGCATTAAATATTTAATCGGAATTGGAGTATTCATCTTAATTTTGGGCTGATTTTTGATGGGATTTGAATGACATTAGCTTTCTCCCCTCTTCACCATATTTTGTAGAGTAAGTAACCCTTTAGTTGGCAACATTTCCTCCGTAGCTGATTATGTGGTTGGGGAAGATTAGGGGTTAAAATTATTCAAGTTAACTTAACAAGCTAATAGTTGACTAGTAGCCCCGTAGTGTCTACAGGCTCTGAATTATAATGGGAAAGCCCCCATAGCCAAAAAAGTAAGTAATTCCCACCCGGAGAGGATTCCGCAAAGTCTTTTATTCCTTCCTTCCGATCTGTTGCGTCTTTA
Organism: Folsomia manolachei; assembly: GCA_036491905.1. Lineage (NCBI taxonomy): Eukaryota > Metazoa > Arthropoda > Collembola > Entomobryomorpha > Isotomidae > Folsomia > Folsomia manolachei. Next base: position 4,262 of record JAAXNX010000484.1, on the reverse strand, counting down.
CTTACATTTATAAAACAGACTCAAACTAAAAAATCTCATTGTAATACTTCCTCCCGTAGTTTGGTCCTCTTAAATATAGTTACAATCACCCTCTTCCAGATAGAAACTTGCAAACCAAACCACAGAATCTGCTGGTCTTATAAATTCATTCGGACTAAATTAGATCCAGGACGCATTCATGATGACAATTTGCTAGCCTAGAAAGTAAAGAAGATTATAGTCCAAAGTTTCATGCCTTGTTTACTGACTACATCTTCAACCTGAGTGGATTTCCTTTGAATTTGTTGGGTAGGATAAAAAATAGGAAATTCCAGATAAATGGGATGAACCTAGTCTTGTTCAAATAGAATTAGGAGAAACCACGAAGATCATGGTTAGAAGAAAAGTTGGAGTGAATCAAGTAAACCACGATGGATTGTGAATAAGGGGATGATTGAGGTGACCCACCATGAACTCCGATCCCAATAATCCGTCGGTAGGTGGTAAATTGTGAATGCTTTCAAAATTCAATCATTCATCTTCATCAGATTGAATTGATGTACTTCAGAAGAATGGCCGTGGTCCGGGTGACATCATGACATCACATTTTTGTCATTTGGCAGCTGTTATCCAAATTCAGAAATGTTGTAGTATTAGCATGATGCTCATGTCAGGGGTGAACTTGCTGCAAACCGATTTAATTTAAAATTTAAAATAGTCCTGGAATAACATAAGCCTTGCATTTTGGGGTGCATGACTGCCCTCATTATTTTACAACCACCCGTTGTCCTCCGGCCTTTGAAAATGTTGTAAATTGCATCATTGTAAAACAAAAAGTGTTATTTTAGTCGGGCTCTCAATGTTTTTAACAAAAGTGATCCATTACCCTGTGACAAGTCCATCGGACCATTATTGCTGCTTCCTAGTTTTTTTTAGCAACCCATTTATTTGATAACTCACATCAGTCATCAATAAGTAAGGTCGGGGCGTAGGGACGCTGGAAGACCACACAGTGGAAACATAACATGTCGACTTCTCTTTGGTTATTATTGAATGGGTGAAAGTGTTGACTTCCCCGTCATTACCGTTATCATAATCATCATCATTAACATCATACATCACTTTGGTCACTGGAAGAGACAGGCGGTCAGGCAGGCACGAGCATTCACTTTATTTAACTTAACTCCATGTTAATTACATAATAAAATTAAGTGCTCGCTCACCGTCAGAAGGGAAGCAATAAATAATAGGTGCCCGATCAGATGAGGCATGGATGAAGCCAATTAGAAAGTTATGCTGTGTCTAACAAAAGGGGTTGGGTTAAAAGGGTTAAATTTAAATGTGAAATCATCCCATTCGATGGATGATAGACGAATTTGAATATACCTGGATAATGTGCATGGTAATATATTCAGTATCAGTCACCTCAATGGGAAAGAAAAGGGTTGAGCTAGTTGATAGTCTAATCATCTCATCCAATAAAAGGTCTGGCTCATGAATATTCTCACCCCTTTTATTTTTTGTGAGTATTTGAATATCCGATAAAAAATGTCTATCAACACACAACCAACGTCTTGTTGGCAGCTGGTTTGGTTGGTGGAAGGAAGGGTTACATAACAGAAGATAAGTAGTTACATGAGTTGTGATCAACGCGTGCTTTGTTAAGGGACTGATGTGAAGGATTTTTTTATATTTTTTATCCACCACCAACCAAGCCAACCTTATTCTTAACTCTTTATTGAAATGTAAGTGTCTGCTGGAGAAGGACGAGATAAAAAACATCTTGGTTTCTTACCACCAACTGCAACTGCTCTTGTCAACCGTTAAGTTTGTGTGCTGAAGGGAAGCCAAGGTTTTGAAGCCTTAAGGGCACCAGGAATGCAGTGCACTGACTGCTTCCTTTGTGCAAGTTACTGGATATTGAGGTAGCTCAGGAACGGCATAGTGATGAGATGGAGCATGTCTTGCATACCGTTTACTGCTGGAGCAAAGGATCCTTTTTAGCTGAGCTGAAATGCACACTTAAGGAAACTTGAGCCTTGGCAGGGCTTTGTGCTCCAAGTGTGGATGTTGGTTCAGAGACTTGGTGAATCAGTTTAGGCTGTGTGAGTAGGAAGGAATTTTTTTAGGAGGGGAGAATAAAAAATGGCTAATTTACATCTTAATGTGAAATGGAGGGACTCTTTGGTCCATGAGGATGGAGCCCTTCACACTCTCAGTCTCACTTTATTGTAGACCTTGGTTCGGGCGAGTCACAAAATTTTGGTCCGAGTTTTAAGGAAAGTTACCACGTATGGTTACATAACTTTGGTGGTGGGTGAAGTTCCTTTTAAGAACTGGTGGTTGGTGTGTACTTATATTTATTTGAGACCCTGCTGACTTAGAAGGAAGTGTCTTTGTGGAAATCAGAATATTTCGGGAAACATGTGGTCAACTGTGACTTAGCAAAGTATGAAATATTGTAGAAACTCGTTTAAATCCGGTATTAATCAAAAGTTGGACATGATGAATATCATTGATTCTCGAAGATTTGTGGGTCTTCCAGGTGTGTGTTCATTTCATTTGCTACTGCTAAATCTTGAATATATTCATAATTAATATTTATCAACCAGATTTTTAACCGGTTGCAAATGAGATATAAAATTTAAAGTGTTTCTTTTCTACTTTACAGCCGAGCCACTCAAGCGATTGGACCGAAGTCTCAGTTCCCCAGCTACAGGTTGGTACTTTTTCCTTTTTTATGCATTTCACAAGTTGTGAGACAACTCACTCAAACCACTTTACATGAAGAATAAAATAACTGACTCCCCCAATCTGTCACATTCGCATATCTCACCCACCCGGCATAATCTAGAGATGACATGGAATGGGTGACACATGTAAGAAGAATAAGATATGAAATCACTCCTTCTCCAATAAAATGATTGATGGAGTTGCCACACATGGGATCAAACGCTCAAATCATGCACTGCACTCCAAACATTATCTCAAGGCTGAAATCTGGTAAAAAGCCGAAAAAGAGGGTGTTTTTTGACACGATTGAATATTGCATGCATCCCTCATACGCCAGCCGTGGCAGAACAATGGGGTTGTTGTACACATTTCCATATATTCAGAAACATGGCACACATTTCCATATTTTGGAGAAAAGAAGGACCGTCAAAGGGTGACACAGACACAACCACACATGTTGGATATTTAATTCCTTTTTTACCAGGATTCTCCGAGTCATATTATTACAGGCAAATATTTCTATGTTGCGAATTTAGTTTCCGACAATACCAAAGTTCGAACAATGTGTTGTTGTTTAGACAGAAAATGAATAACAATGGATCAGTGGGCCATTCTGCTTTGGAGATTTATCAAATTTATTTGTTTCCTCTGGACCCTGTTCTGTTTCAAATATAATATCTGCTCCGCTGCCCCTTGTCACTTGGTTTATTTGTATTTTGTTGAATATGGAAATCTCTCTGAAACCAAATCTATTTCATTTATATTCGTTTGTGACAAGTTGTCCGGGGACGGTATTATTATTAAAAAAAGGTCCACTAACGGTTTGTTCTAGTCCCATGATTCACTCCGTAACGTGGATCTGCATCTGTTTTCCTTAAATAAAAATAACTATCTTTTATACTAGTCCTGGCTGAACAGGAAAGTAAATTCGATCCCTACTAAATACTAACGGTGTTGCATTCATTATGCCATCAATAAAGAAAGGACTCGCTCGGGTGAGACCTTTCCTTCCTGGAGGACAATGCAGTATCTGCATTCAAATCTCTAGTAAAAAGTGAGCTGAGCTCTGTCACCAACCATTTTCATTCTTTGCATAGATTCATCCATCAGAGCGTCGGTAATAATAAAATAAAATAAAATATGCACGTCTCTCAGTGGGAGAGCAGAGCAGAGGAGTTCGGAATTTTTGTATATTGTTAAAAATGGGCCATTCATCAATTAGTGAGTGAGAAAATATTAGGTGACAGAGCAATGTATTGGGAAAATGACATAAAAAGTAAGGATTTCTCCAAAAAGAACCCTCCTTCCTCTCTTTTACAGCGTTAAGGACACGGCATGGAGTGCACAGCATCCATCCTTCCGTTTACATTTCCGGCACATTTTCCGAAAAAATTCATAAATTTACATCTTGTTAACTAGAGCATGGCTTTTGAAGAATGGTCTTCTACAGCCAGGCGTCTGCTCATGATAAGCTCTGCTTGTTTAGGATTTGGCCAAATATTCGTAGTAATGAGCCATTCAAGAGATTATACGTAATTCTGCTCTCTGCC
>JAAXNX010000483.1:0-28726 GCA_036491905.1 Folsomia manolachei | reverse complement strand
CACCATTGGTCGTTTCATTTTGGACTTGGTTTCATCCCCTGGTTCCCCCATCTCATTGATACCTTAAATCAAAGTATTAAAAATGAGCACATGCATGTATTCATGTTAACATTCTTGACATTTTTACGGTTTGCAGTAGAATAACAGTCTTAAAATAATCATATACAATGGAGTGAATCAAGATTAATCACTCCTTGAACGGCATTCCAGCCATTATAATGTCATGATAAAATTCATGCACATAAAATTGAAAACCGTCAAAAGATGTCAAAAACTGCTTAGCCTTTACTTCCCGCAAATAATTTACAACTATTATCTCTGCATAATATTAAAATATATTATGGAAGTAACCAATCCCGTCAGATATGAATGCTTACCAATAGCTCAAAGCTTGAGACTCAAACCAGAACCCAAACTCAAACTGGAGACAAAGCTGTATCAATGTTTTACAGTAAACGTGTAATTGCAGTACGAAATAATGGAAAAAGTTGATTCCCTTTACTATTCACAACCACAACAATCTAACTAAAGAAAGAGATGGATTAAAAAGTAGACCACGTAACGGGACACCACGGCTGAGAATTTAGTAAGACATCGGCATGAAATTCGTAACTGAGCCACGCCACTGTGCTGTGGGATAGAACACTTTTAAAAATTTTACAATGTAACGTGCAAACTGTTCCTTGCTGTTTTTACAGCTCAACTAGAACAAACAATGGACCATAATAAATTGCAAAATTACAAAGCTGTATCAATGTTTTACAGTAAACGTGTAATTGCAGTACGAAATAATGGAAAAAGTTGATTCCCTTTACTATTCACAAATACAACAATCCAACAAAACTAAAGAGATGGATTAAAAAGTAGACCACGTAACGGGACACCACGGCTGAGAATTTAGTAAGACATCGGCATGAAATTCTTAACTGAGCCACTGTGCTGTGAGATAGAACACTTTTAAAAATTTTACAATGTAACGTGCAAACTGTTCCTTGCTGTTTTTACAGCTCAACTAGAACAAACAATGGACCATAATAAATTGCAAAATTGAACTAACCATGCAGAAAAGTTTGCTTTTCAATCCCAGGGCTGTACAGGCTTCTGCTAAATTCATAAGCATGAATTGTCAACTTTATGCAGATTTAATTCCTATATTCAACCCCATTCCCGATATCATTCATTCCTCACCAATTATTTGATTCAAGGTTGTCAATTCATTTACTTTACTTGCCCTTCCACTGGAGAATAAATAAGGACAGCAATTGAGCAATGTACTAATCAAATTTAAATTTGTAATATTGCCTTACTCACAACAAATGACAAATTTAAATTGCAAAATTACTTGAAACACCTGTCACTCCTACATTTTGCAGAGAAACTCCATGAATATTTTGATTATTATTTAGTTCACATAAAATAAAATGACACCAAAATTTCACTCACCTTTTCCTATGCTGCAGAACTGTGGAATAAACTTCAAGTTTAACTTGGTTTGTCGGTCCCTTCCGAATTAGTAACTTCAATCCAAACCAAGTTTAGTTGATGACTAACATTACTTTGAGTATTTAAATTTATCAGTTATCTCTCCATCGCACTCGCACAGTAATGAAATGACCAATGGCTTAAATTAATCTTATTTACTACACTCCAGCCGCCGACGGCCATGTGCTTATCAGGGTATCCAACCAATATAGTGAATATAGCGAACTGGACACTAAAATTTTAGTGACTAAATACAAGCTGATCGAGTCAAACAACTTTTGACTTCTTGACAAGAAGTTCTTGTCAACTTTGAACTTTGCAAGAATTTTATCTTAACACATTATGGGCACAAGTACATTAGGAGCTTGTGGAACTTCTCTTGTCTTATTTGGACGGAGGAATTAAGTTGTTAACTAATTTTAGTAATTTAATGAGAAGCTAATTCAATTAATTCCCAGTTACTGACAGACAGCTTTCCCGCGGTCGCCTCATCCGGTTTCTTTTTCTCCAGGAAAAGAAAGATCAACAAGTGCCTTCAAAGAAGAAGCATGCTCGTGGCCACAATTTTATGAAATTTTGGTCAAAATTGGCATCCAAATTTCGGAATGAATTTGTATTTCTCTTCCATGCTAGAATTTCCACAGCATTTCGTAAAGTCCACCCTGACAAAGATTGTATTTTTGTCCATGAAACATTTCCGTTGCGACGCTTTGTTCCGTTGTTTTGTTCTTTTTCTCAATTAACTAAATGCCTCCGAGACAATTACTTTGTTTCCCTTGTCGACACCACCGGTGTGAGAATATTGGAAAATTGTTAAGTTGATGGGTTTGTACTTGACAAAATTTACGAGGGACGCCATGGACTTGCACTTCTGTCTCAATGACGCAAGAGTATGCAACCAACGACACTCTATTACATTAGGATAAGAGACAGACCTTATTTATGACTGGTCCCTAATGGGTAATAATCGGTAATTGTTCTACAAGATGGGAGGGTAAAAAACACCCACTTCATCACTACATGGAAGACAATGACTTTTGTTGTTGATACTATTAGGTTGGGTAAAAATGTCGAATTTAACGGTTTCTGGATGGAAGAAATGTTTTTTGGGCACTAGTCTGTAATCGGGTTTAGGTTTTTAACGTAGTCCTGCAATTATTGGGGAAATGTTCGATTTTTCAGTACTGGTGAAAATATTTTAAGGACATGATGGCACCATTTTCCGAGAATTTTGTACAACTAGTTAGCCCTTTTCTGAAAAAAAGACGTTTCGAATTAAAAAATTACGTCAGGGGACCAACTGCCTACACTTCATGTATTTGTATAGTATTTGTACATGGATCTGAGAAAAAGTCACCTATTCCTTTCTGAGTTGGCGAGAAGACCAGGATTTTTCTCCGTCAACACCAAGCGAATAAAACTGATTTATTAATCTTCTCGCAGATTAGTTTCAGTGAGTGAGAATCGCATTAAGTCGCATCTTCAGCTCGCCAAGTGACAAACGACGACGTTTCATCCGACACATTTCCCGTGGCATTTACTAATTTGTACCTCACTTGTCACTGTCAATGCTCAAATAGTTCCAGCACATATCTCAACCCATAAAACATCTCTGGAGGAGTTTAATGGACGACTAAACGCTCCCGTTAAATGACATCGAGAAAGGTAATAGAGTCGCCGATAACTCATTGCGAAGGAGTAATTAGTTTTCTAAACACAAAATTTAAAAATAAGTTGCATTCATCCCAATCTCAGTTTTGTCAAAGATAGGTGGGGCACAATTAACAATTTTTCTTTGTACTGGAATTAAAACATCATAATCACAGAATTGCGGGTGTGGAATGGAATGCAATTTAAAACATAGATTCACACAACCATGAAATTGGCCATCGATCTGCACATACCACGGAGATCCCATTTAGTGAATGAAGTGATGACGGGAAGAATTTCGAAAAGGAAGAATTTTACTTGGATTCAGATCCGTCTATTCCTACACCTAAATACTCGTATATAATGGCTTACATTCATTGAAGTACAATCAGCACAAGTCCACGTGAAGCAGAGTTCGGAAAAGAGCAGAGTTTTTTTTCAAAAGCTCAAAGTTTCATTGGTTTGTTTTAGTTAAACCAAATTAATTTGTACCTTTAATTAAAGTTTGAATAAGAACCAAGTTAACCCAGAATAAAGCCGAGAAAATTAAAACTCCTATGCCTCGATTACCCAGCGTGAAAGAAATGCAGTGCAAATGATGCAATAGAAAAAGGCAGGGAGCGAGGTTCATGAAAAAAAGTAAGAAATTCTTGGCAATGAACCATCGCGGAAATCACATCCCTAATTTAGCTCTAAGTATCCGATAATTTACGGGCTCGAGAATGGCATCACTTCATCATTCCTAACTAATTCTTGTCTTCCTCCTCCTAAATGGCTGTATCGTTAGAGTTTAACCCTTTGAACTTTTGTACAATGCAGGAGTTTTAAAGTTTTATACAAAATCTTATCCTGAAAATTTAACTAAATTTATTTAAAGACTCTGTAACTGCCAAGCTTTGAGATGCAAAATAGTCAAAGTTAATTTTCATAAAAAAAACCCGACTACTTAAAAACCCATATTGCACTAATTTCTCAGAAATATTCACAAATATTCCAGTCATATTAGCACCAACCAATTACCGATTAAATATGAGTGCGGTAGTTGAATCTGTTGTTTGTGTTGTTAGAGTAAATGTCACTTTCCGGCTCGGAGTTTTAACATTGGGTAGGCCGGTATAGAATACATGATATTTTCATTCCTCCAAGTAAAAATTTATTAAATATGTCAAGCTGGACGAGTAAACTTTGCTTAAAGGAAAACAACCGGGTCTGTTTGCCCCCGAGTATTACCAATACCGATGTATCTACAGATCTGTATCCCGAAGGAGGTCCCCCATGTCAGCAAATGTAAATCTCTCATCCCTCCAAATCACTTTGCAACGTTCTGTCTCTGTTAACTTGTTGATAATCAAATGCAACCTGCCGGAATTACCAGAATGAGATTGTTGGGTTACTGCCCAAGATTGTCTTTAAGACTCGAGAAATGTAACATCTTCTTGTCACCTCGAGAACAATGTGCAGCCCAGCCAAGGAAGTTAATTACAACCAAACGAATAGAAATCAATAATTCAAACAAAACCATTTATTTTAATGTCTTGATTTCCTTTGCAATAATTTGGCCCAAAACATTAAGTACTGCACTAATAGCTGAAAATTTAAGTTTTCAACAAAACCAAATAAATCCTTGTCTCATCACGGATATTGTAACACAAATCAGTTCACCCATTCCACACATGCAAGGCATTGATAGTGTCTCATAAATTTCAAAGATGAAAGGGAACCCTCTTAATTATAGCCTCATTGATCATGCTGTCGCATCTTGCATAAAATGTTTCCAAATGTGCTAAGTATTAGTCACACATTAAATTATCAGTGATACCAGATACCCCAAAGTCAATGTGTTCCAATACATACTTGCTATGTCCATACCTAAGTTTGGGATATGTCAGTCTACTTATTATTAGTGGTCATGTCCATCCCACATTTTACTGTTTCAATACTCTTTTTAATCGGCGGATACTGATTCATTCAAAGCATAAGAAAACCGAGACGAGTGACAAAAGTTACCCCTTCAGCGTAAAATTTGTCTCTTGAGTTACGGTTCTTGACTCACTAATCCACCTGTGAAAGTTCCCGACGGATCCCAGGGATGCAACCATCCCACCAAAAACCGAACTTTTTCAGATTTAATGCTTCCCGTTCCCATCCGCAGCTGTTGGGATGTCCATCATCCCTAAGAACATGGTTACCCACTTTTATCTCGGCATTCCTTCCATCGCCCGGCCACTGGTGTCATTAGCTAAATGGATGGATAAATGCAGTCACTACTTGGTTTGGGAGTGAGTATCCTTCTTGAACGGATCCGACACTGCAATGGATCCCTGCTAAATGCATAGAATCCCTAAAGTGGTGTCGAATATTATAAGACAAGAGTCACGGCAGTCTTATTCTTGGCACCTAGTGGATCTCCTTCCTTCCAACGTCAAAGTAAGAAGTCAACACTTATGCAAGAGGACTTTTGTCTGCCAGCATGTTTTCACACTCTAGTTCAGGGTTTGGATTATATGCAAGTAGCAGGGATTCTGATACCCGCTTGATCATTCAGACAACTAATGTCGTGCTTTATTTTACTGTGGTCCACAATTACGCTAAATCCATTAGCCTATGTTCATCTGCAAATGACTGCTTTATACATACTTAATTCAAATATAAATGCATGTCGTACAAATCAAAATTCTAGTGAAATCTAGTAGCTGAAAATGACTAAAAACGACAACTTAAAAAAACCAAGGATTGTGACATGGCTCCACAAAATGAAGGTCGTCTTGACTTGCATGATTGAGACGTTAAGATAGGTCAAAAAGAACCAGAACACTTTGGGAAAGTAAAGGGTAGACTATTTGAGCTGGATACTCTAGTAAGTAAACTACTCCTTCTGACCAAAGTGTGAGACAACACATTATACTAACCCTCCAAAAGCTTCGGACAAACTTCTCCGACATTATTTATTTTTTCTTGGGTAACCGAACCCATAAAGTGTTTCAAAATGTAACAAAAACGGTTTTGAGCCAAAGTCGTACTGTGGTGGTTGGCACACCGGCCGGGTCATCATTTACGTCGAGTTGTTAAGTTAACTTGAACATGGCTTTGTTTTGTAGGGAAATTAATGCTGAATAGAGCTGCAAAGTGGCTGTCCCGAGCCACCCATGAATCTTGAATGACGGGTAAAAAACTTGTTTTCTTAAAAATGTTCCAGAAAAAAGTGCAGTGGTTTAGTTTGGATGTAGTAGAATTGGTGGTTGGTAAATTGTAAAAGTTTCGGTTCGGGAATCACTGTTACTTAATCCTTGTGTAAATACGGTGTCTTTTTCTAAGTTATAGTTAGTTGGATAAGGTCAGTGTCAGGCCGACATGTACATGTCATGGGTTCATTTTATCCTTGATTTGAATTCTGTAATCCTTTTTTGAACCATGCCAGACTCAGACAACACAAAATCTCTGTCTCCCTAATCTTGTTAGCTTCGTCTGTACAAGTGTGTAACGTTAGGATTAGGTAAACCGCATTATGTTTTTGTAGTGTTCATTTAAGAATTATCATATCTTTGGGAAACTTGTTGTGCATGAGCTAAAATAGGTATATACCACCGTTTTTGGATTGACGCAACTATTTTCCGGTTCGGCAATCTTTCCAGAAATTAATGACGCTACAATTTTTTAAATTTAAGCAGAATCTGATCAAAATGCCCAGTATATCTTGACCACAGTCTGCAAACTGCGAAGTACTCTGCCGACATGAATCTTAAAATTCTAAATGTGTTCCTTTGCAACCGATACTTTGTTTTCAAGATGAGACAAAGGATAAATACAGTAGCATTCCTAGTAGCCGGTTAGGTTCGTGTTCACCATTTTCCGCCGTGAAAGAACACTTTACCTAATTGCCACACTAATGTAACAAATTGAATTTTGCTGTAAGCAGTCAAGAAAATGATGTAAAGTACATAAAAAATATCTTAGCCTGTTTTATCTGCCTCCAGTGCATCAGTGGATTTAGCTTTGTACTTAAATATGACTAAGATAACTATTTTTATTAATTTCTTAGTCTCAACTTCTGCAACATTTAAGACGTGCAGACCAACCTCAGCAAATTTTAAGTTTTTATTTTACGATGTCATACTGACGCCAAGCCAAACTAATTCATGCAATTTTATGAATCGTCATTTTTCTGATATTCGACACTTTGTCTTTTTCTTTGTTATGCAAAATTTAGAATGACAAATTTTACATGGATGGATATCACTCACTGGCAAATCCGCTAAGTGAAGCAAAGCAATGTTTATAATATGTACATGCGGTGGTATGTCAGTTAAAATACGGATAAAATTAAATGAATGAAGTAACTCAACACCGGCAAACCAAAAGTGGTAGACATCAAACAGAATTTTATGACTTTAGCATGAGGACCAAGCACAAATATTATTCTTTGACTTATTATAATCAACCTTAGCATCTACAGTTGTTTCAAAAGTTAAGCAATTGGACAGATTTACTTCTACAACGAATGCCAAACACAATTACTGCCCTTTGAGTTAAAAAACATCAATTGCATGCCATTCAATGGGGTGAGCAAAGGTGAGTGTTTTTATGTGCATTGATTTTCGAATTTTTCGATTTACTTATTGAAGAGAATCGAACTTGCGATGTGAGCTCCATGAAATCTAATGACTCGTCAAGTTCCTGCTGTGTTGCAAATATTTCGATATTTGCAATTATTACATATTGGCAATATTAAAAGTGACAAATTTAATGTCCTTTCGCAAATTTATGGATTCAATGTTGATACAGCACATTTTAATGCGTGTACGTGCATCGGTTATTTTGATTATGTGGCGATTTCTTGGAATACAATGGTCATGAAATGAAATGAGGAACTGGATGGAAATGCGCATGTTGTTTTTTCATGGTCTACAGTCCCAATCCAGCAATTCCTGCTAATTTATGATGGCAAACTAGTTTCAGCAGGATTGATTTCTGAGCCATCGGACAAAGGGTGTTTAAGGCAGGCATAATTTTTATGTTATAATTTCGTTGGATTATGATGGATTTGATAACTGTTATATACTGTAAAAAGGAAAAGCATAGAATATGAAAACATTCGGATTAGAATTTTACAATTTAACGACAAATTTCACGAATTCGGAGAAATCAAGAATCTAGAAAATTTTAGGTACATATTCTGTATTATGAAATTGTTCAAATCAAATGTTTTTGTTGGATTGGCCATGAACTGCTACTAATGTAATATTTTTATGATTTTTTCCAGGTACGAACACAATATCTCATCTCGAAATTTGATCCAACAACGACACAGCATCGTTTCCGCTTTGCTAAAGTCCAGATAATGACACAATACATCAAACAATGCAAAGTTAGCCCTTGCAATATCACCCCGTAACCAGTATTCTTGCCTGGTAAGTTAATTTAATCCTATGAAATGGCTCCATATGTATTCCTCTACATCAAAAGCACAAAGGCATTCATATTCATGCGCCTATATGGTAATTGGCCACTCTCCAACCGAAAAAGCAAGTCCGACAATCCAATGAACATTTGAAATGATTGAGCATGCACTTCAAAATGACAGGGTTTTACATTTTAGAAAAATCAAATCGTCTAACGTCTGACAATCCCAACCTAACAAGTGCATTATAAGAGAGTGCGCTTGATAAAATCCAAGTCCTGAATTTAGGTCAACTCGCTTGAAAATAAAAATGACAATGGAGTCATTCAAATTGGAAATCGTTCACGGGATATCTTAATGTGTTCTGTTCTTGGTATTGCACAGAGCTGCTTCCGCAATCATCCATCTACAATTGCAATCGTCACCAATCAACCGGACAAAAAGTATTTCGCAAATTGTGAATCACAAGCACGCTACAAGGCACAGAATGGAGCAAACCTCGCACGCTTTACATTTTCCGGCATATCAACTAATCATAAGTACATGAATATTTTTTAGGGGGCTGCTTTTATAGTAATACGCTAAAATATTTATGATGAATGCATGCATCCAAGGAAGGTCTTGTTTTAGATTAGGGGTCAATGTTACAAAATGCACAAGAAAATGAGGCAGAATGAGAATAAGACAGTTCCGTTCAAGCCGTATTTCGACCAAGTACAAGACTCATACGACAACTCAGTGTAATAATGAAGCTTTTGGGCTCATCATCAAATGACATGTTTTCTGTGAACAAATCCAAGTTTACAAATACGGGTGAAGAGTTTAGTAAATCAACCGCTCTGTTGTGAAAACCGAAAACGGCTTCCCTTCTTTATGAACGTCATTAACAGACCAACTTTACGACGCAAGTTCCCAGCATTTAAATTCTTTGAGGGATTGTCACAAATTTTGTGGACGCCATTCAAGAACAATTCGTCGGAAGGAAATGAAATGAACGGGATACATTTTGTACTTCACGCTTAGCCATCATTTTGCATAATAATGCGATTGTAACTAGAGAGAAACGACAACTTTTCGCACTGGGTAATGTGAGATATTGCAAATTAAACATTTATGCATTCGTTAGTTGTCTATTCTCACCCTAATTAAAGGATACAAAGTACTGAAACAATTTTCTGTCGAAAAAACGAAAGAATGCAAAAAGTTAAAAGTCAAATGTTTCAAGTTAAGAGCATCTTGACGAGCCATACCGTTGACACTGGGAAATGAACCATCAACACTTCCACCATATACACAGACATGAGATAAAGACACACTTTGAAACATTCAGCACGTTTATTTTCAACCAAATTTTTTCCTCTAATCCACCAAAAACTCAACACATTGCATTGTAGTAATTATAGTTTGTAGTTTAAGATTTAAGTGGAAATGGTATAATACAAAAGATCTCAACTTAGCCTATTAAGAGATTCTTTAACTTAATTTAAGATACTACTACAAATACTCAATAATGACAGAAGCCCTGGCCACATTACGAGACTTTACTTAACCTAAATGTTCTTTACGATTTATTTACAATCTGTACTGCCATTTAAGCTAGGCTAATAAAACGCCTGTACCACGACACGCTGTACGGAAGAAGCTAATTTACTTGTTACACATATGCTATTCCTAAGTAAGTTATGGTAATTTAATTATTTAATCATATTACTACATTTACTGTAACTAACTTAATTACTGAATATTAAAAATATGAAATAATTTGTTCCAACTAAAAGCATAAATGAATCTGTTGCGTGTAGGGAAAAAATAAATAAATGGTATTTCTTGCACAAAGTTTCCTCAAAAATTGTACCATAAAAACTAAACATTATACGTCATAAAATTGTGATTCTAAGAGAACAACAACCCATTAAAACACTACTTAGTATACCTTGATTCACGTCTTTATAATTGATTTTTTGAATGCATTTTACGTATACCTTTGACATCTATTCATTTCACAATTTTTGTAACGTTAATTATTGAAAAAACGGAGATTTAAAACTCATTTCTTGTTTGTCACCGGGAAATCTTTTCACAGGTTTCTATTTTTTATAAAGATTTTGAAATCATAATGTCCATTACAAAATTCAACAATGACATTCGTTTGATTCACGGAACTTCGTAAAATGCATGACGGGCGTTCTGCATTCCAATCATTATGACCAATACAGTCATCTTATCATTCTTTTTGGAGCAGGAAATGAACGATTATTAGCCGTACGTATGACGCTATAAATAACATAAAACTACGTACGTCTTCATTTAGCACTTTATAATTAATTACGGTGCATCAAGCTGATGAGATGACCTAGATTAAGACCCGGACTGTTACGTAACTGCCGAACAATTGGCTGGCATCAATTATATTGTTTTTCTGTATGCTTGCTCAACAATATAATCATTAATAACATTCGTCTCAATCTTCTCATAGGATGAGTAAGCTACATAAACCAACCCTATTCTGTACAATACATCCTTTTAACTTGACTCAAGTACATTGTGCACATATTTAAATCAAAGGTCAGTATAAAATTGGGTGATTAGGATGGGAAAGGATGTCAAATGTTAGTAACCTCCACTGGGTGACTATCCTGTCTTGTCCTACTCTAATTTCAAATCTAAAATTTCATTGGTCCAGGTAGGTGGGATATGCACACAATGTACAAACTTCAAATACTAATTAATAATCACAATGCGTTTAGTTTTATAATTCATTGACACAGTCGAGCTACAAAATAAGAAGAGTCAGACACACCTACGTTTCCTTTAATATTCTGTAATTAATGAGGAATTAAGATGCTCAATAAATGGCTGAGAGAAAGTTACGGGGTGAAGGGGTATTCTGATAAAATGCTTAAATAGCTATTTGCTAGTATTGTATCTAAGAAAAATGCTGCTGGTTTCGTAAGTCCTTGTTCTATTGTAGAAAGCTAATAAGTTAATTACTTTAATACACCGGATAATTTAACACACTGGAGAAAGTTCCTCTTAAATTTTTGATTCCGATGATGTCGCCCAATAATTGTAGATGGATGGAGCACTGCAGGGAGGAGGACCATAACCACTGCCACTGCTCAATTGGTTGTATGAATTCACTGATGATTGCACATTTGGATTAAAGGGACTCTGCAACTGCAAACAATATATAAATGTCAGATTTACAAAGGTATACATAGTAAAATAAAATGGTCCTAAAAATTGCGTAATACACACACGCCTGTATTGTATCATGCACGCAAATTAAAAACCTTTTTTTGTTTGAATGGTAATTGAAATAAGATACCAAATCAAAAGTGATTGATTTCAATGAAACAAGAAACCACTGGCATCACTCACAAATAAGGTGAAGGTGAGTGGTTTGCTTTATTATTACTCAGTACTTAATTACTTGGTATTTAATACATACCTGGCTTGTGATATGGGAGTAAGGCAACCCTTGACCTCCAATCGGTGATCTGGCAACATTTCCGGATGAGGAATATGGAAATTGAGGTGATCCCTGCATTCCCGTCAATCCCCACGGGGATGCACTGAAATTATTAAAAACGAAAAAAATATGAAATATGTATTCCTCATTATTTAAAAAGTGATAGCATTTATAATTTATAATGTCTCAAAATCTTCAAGTCTCAGTCTCATTTGGCTATAAATTTCATACAAGGCACCCTCTATATAAAACAAAGTATGTAAAAATGTCTTTAAAAATAAAATAATTGGAAACAAACAATTCCAACGGATTGAAGACAACACCATTAAAACATCAGATGAGTAAATTGGCAATTCAAATAGTATTTACATCATAAAAGAAAGGCAAACTCCATCATTTCACGGTCAATTAGCTAAAACCTGGCAAACACAAGAAGTCGAGTCATGGGTCGATTGGAATGAAATTGATCTTATGCCACTAAATCACCGTAGTTTTCTGAGAGAACAAGTTTACTCCATTCCCTTCCACGCCTAAACCATATCCATTGCAGTCTGGTAAGGAACATGGGATGCCTATTTACAAGGCACAAAGTCTAATGAGACTGAAAAAGTTGGTGATTTCGTTGTTAGGGAAGAAATCGGAGGGGAGAAAAAGGTAAACCTTTCCAACTAACAATGCCAAATACGTCATGGCATTTCATGCCATTTAATTTCGGAGAAAAAAAAATCATGTCTCAATATCAAATCACAAATTTCCTGAATTAAGTACTCACCCTCTGTAGCCTGGAGCTCCAATAAAGTTGCTAGGAACATGAAGAGAGTTGAAATGCTCGGCAAGAAAACTTTTGGGATAAGGAGGAAATCGACTCAATTGTCGTTGCTTCATTCGTTTCCTTCTTCGGTAGTTTCCATTTTCAAACATTTCTCCGCAATCTGGAGCTGAAATTTTGAAATGATTCAAATAAAGAATTTGCTCATCTACGTAAAAAAACATGTAAAAGGAGTCGGCTCGTGTCTCTGTGCGACTTGAGAGAAAAAAATTTTAGAATAATTCAGCAAAAAAATTTAGGAATCAAGCCGGAATTAGTTGGTAGGTGGGGAGACAAATTCGAATGAGACAAAATAAATGAGGAGGATGTGCGTTATGTACTTGGTTGACAATATGAATTAGCTAATGACAGATTTATAGTGGGCAAATGACAAACCTAACACCCCAGTTTATTTTGGGTTCCACTAATGTCGGCAAATAAACGGACATCCTTGGCTTATCCTTACTCACGGTATATTTTCTCCCTCTTTAAATTCTCCTACAGTAGTCAAACTAACTAAGCTACTCTCTGCCATTTATGCCTTTTCTACTGGGAGTGTACTTGTGAATGGCAGAAACTCCAAAGAAAACATTATCATCAATTTGTAGGATCATTGTTGTAATTAACTTACCTAAAGTCCAATAGTTGCCCTTCCGTTCTCCACCCCCTTCTCGGGGTATTTTGACAAAACACTCATTCAGGCTGAGATTATGCCTTATGCTGTTCTGCCATCCTTTCTTATTCCCATTCTCAAAATAAGGAAATTTTCTGCTGATATAGTTATAAATCTCTGATAGAGTCGCCCTTTGACTGGGACTCTCCTTTATGGCCATTGTAATAAGGGCTACGTAGGAATATGGAGGCTTCGCATTGGGATCTGTTACCTCGCTATTTGACTGCGGAGAATTGACACTCCCACCCGATCCGGGTCCAACTGAGGATGAATTTGACTTCAGAGATTTACTCTGATGCGATCCATGTATCGAAGCAAACGCGGAGTCATGTTGTAGCTGATTGGAACTATTCGACCTTGGAGGCGTTGATCCATCCGTGTCAGAGTTGGCGTGAGAACTGGACATCGCCATTGAAACAATGTCCATCGGACCACGTTTTTCATGACTGATTGTTTCTCCTCCAGAGTTGTTTTTTATAGTTGTGGTAACCAAAGCTCGCGACATTCCATAGGCAACAATGGTTTTTGTTACCCCAATATCTCCCGGACTCCCACAATTGTTTTCACCCGACGGTAGGTCCGGTTGGACGCCACCAGTGACCTCGTGACCTCCGCAGGTTGGATGACCTCCAACAACACCTGGCTCGTGTCTCTCATCCTCACACATAATTTCATCCCCATCATCCTCATCTCCGTCATCCTCAATGAGAGCGTGGTCAGGTGGACCACCATGGTGATGACTCACTGACCCATTATGAAAGTTATGGGGATGGTGTCCTCCACCCCCATCACCTCCGAAGTGGGAGTGAATATGGCCATGAATATGGGAGTGAGGATAACTTGGAGGTGAATGATGATGATGAATTGGATGGTGATATTTTCCCTTCATATCCTCACCCTTAAAAACTCCAGACAACCTTCCTTCAGGAATGCTGAGATGTTGGGTGTACGACTTGAAAATATCGTGGTGTTGGGACAATGGATGAGATAAATGATGCTGACCAAGGGCCTGTTGTTGGTGTTGATTGTGATGGTGATGATGAGAGGGATCGGGTGAGTGTTGAAACTGTGACTCCAATTGAGACCCTTGATGATACGGGGAAGGATCCAGGATTTTGTCGGATTTGATTGGAAAATATGACTTAAAACAAGACAGTGGCATGTTCATATTCATGTTGCAGTTGTCAAAGAAGGATTCTGGTGGAGCGGATGGAACTGGGTCGATGTATCCTCCTCGATTATTGAAAAACTCCGTGGTTGAAAAAGAACTAAATGGGGTGAAGTTGGCAGGATGGGTGGGTGGTACAATGGCAATGGCCGGAGCAGTGGATGATAGTAAAGGGGTGGCAAGGATGCTCTTGGTTATTTTACAGGAGGATGGGGATGAATTGGTGGAACTGACCAAAGGAAGAGGAGATATGTGGACCACGTTCCCTACCTCAGGTGGACCATGATGCTCCAGTAATTGGGCAAGGGTCTTTGTAAATAGTGACGGAGTGGCACCAAAACTCTTGTCTAAAGTTTCCTTGCTTCTTGGAGGAGTTACTGGTTTAACAATGTTGAGAGGAGGCAAATTCTTGTCGGTGTCAGTACCATCATCTTTTTTGGTGGATGCAGTTGGGGTTGAGACTACGATGGAAGAATCACTTTCACTGCTTTCTTCTTGAATAATTCCTCCAGGTAGGAAGGGTTTGTCGCGAATCACGGATCGGGAGTTGAGCCCGTCTAACCAGTAGCCACCTATGCACGATTAAATATTATAATTTTCAGGAACAGAAATTTGTCCGTATGCCCATAATGTTATCTAAGTCATTTTGCTAATCATCATAAATTTCAGACATTACAATTCATGTAGACTAGTAAGATTTCTTCAAAACTCAAGGAAATATTGTGATAAAAATTCCGAATTCCTAAAAGTCACATCACAAACGCAATATGACCGGCCCTTAGTATTTTCCATATGTAATTGATATTCAAGGCGCCACATCAAATGGAAAAGAAAGTTCTTGCTTAGAGGCCAAATCCATAGTTTCTAGAAGCAAAGTGCTTCACTAAAGAGAGCATATTTAGGAACTGATCCCAAACTAAGACGGAGTTGAGATGGAAATTAATGGGAGTTGTAGAACCCCGGGTATCGGGTATCATCTAATGGAAAATCCTGGTAATGCACAAAAAGGCTCCTTATTCCTCTCTTATATTTCACAAGTCTCCTACTCAGGAATGGTCCTTGCCTAAAAATGTTCTTGTATTTATGTGATGACTTATTATTTTAGAGTTGCCTGACCTTTGCAGTGTGTCTCTCAGAAGTCTCATCTTAAGTAACCTTAGAAAACGTGAGTATCCTACACGATACCCAACTCGATGGGAGGACTATACCTTCCACAAACAACAACCTTCTTTTCTCCCTCCCTACCAATCAGAGGGTAGGATTGGCAGGTACCGAGATCCACTCCGTCCAACCAAATCAACAATGAAAGAAAGTTCTTCTCGTCTGCGTCAAGTCTATCATTTTGTTGTATAAATATAAGATTGGGTGAAAGTTGTTAAATAAGCACAGTTCACGAGTCTCTACTCTGGTTATTGTTAATAAATGCATGCCATTCATTTTTCATGCAACTACATCATGCAGGAATGTATTAGCGCCTACTTTGCAGCCTTATTCATGCAATTAATATTAAATACTACTCAGTTTTGATTAAGAATTAGTAATTGGTTAAACATGCACTTACCTGTTTGATTAAGAAAGCTAGTCGTAGTTGGAAACATGGCTGAAATAGATGGAGACCGAGGATTTTGTTCCGTGTCTCGTCCCACCCCAAAAGGATTATATTGATCTAAATGCTTATCATGATCGGAGTGAGAAGGCTCATGAAATCTGGGTTGTTGAAGATAGTGATTAAAGGTGTCCAGCGAGTCGGTATTGTTGCAGTTGACCCTTTGACCTCCGGAAATAGCGCCGTTAAAGTTAGTTCGATAAGGAGGAAATTGACATTGTTCCAAACCACCACTCGGTCCAACTGTGTCCAGAGTTTGTAGTTCAGGTTTGCGGTTGCGTTTGCGGTTGCCATTATAATTCCTTATCTGGCATAAATTTTCACCTTCTGAATCCGTCTCAGTTTCCTCGGAAGCCACTTCTTCCCGAATCTCTTTATCCTTCGGTCTGTAAGGCTCGGGCTTGTTGATTTGGACGATGGGATTATTCCTTAAATATTGGTTAATTTCTTCTTCGTGGTCATCTTCGTCATCGTCATCGTCGCGGTCACTCCTGCCCAAACCAATTAATAAGGCTGCAGCGGCTTTTCTTGCAGCAGTTGCTCTTGCAATGACTGCTCGAGTCTTTGCAATACTTTTTTGCTCTGCTTCATAATTTCGTGCAATTTGTTTCAACTCCTCTTCAAAGTCAGATTCATCACAGTCTTCATCTGAAGAGTATGAGGAAACGGAGAGGGGAAGGCCGTCTCGAATGTGTATCTCGGCATCGTCGTCATCTTCAGAAAATAGGTCTGGCTCTATATGATCTTGATTTTGTCCTTGGTTTTGTTCCTGGTTTTGTTCTTGGTCATTTTGAAGCCTCACAGGGATGGGATGGATGACTATTTCCTGGTCCTGACTTTCAACATGGTCATTTTTGGAGTCAGTGGTTTTGGAGTGGATGGCTGTTGCTGAATTAGAGTAATCAATGGCGACATCATTATCCTCCTCCTCATCATCGAAATCCTCTTCATCGTCTTGCAAGGGTTGAATATCTGGAAAATTGTTAAAATTTTCTTCATCGGTAGAGTTAATGATATGTGGAACTTCATCCGTGTCTCCCTCATCCACCACATAATTAATTGTTTCGTCATCCATCCCAGGTAAGGTGTAGTCGATAGCGATACTCTCAAGTTCTGGACTATCCTTACCGTAGTGTCCGACTTCACACAGTTGGTTCAAGTTGGAAGAATCCTCCTTTATCAACTGGCTTTCCTTGTCATTGTCTTCGCCATCGACATCCACATCGACATCGAGGTCATTGGGATCTGCTACAGAATCTGACTTGACATCATAGTAACTCTCCACATACATTCTTGGGTCTCCAGTTAAAATGCCGTCGCCACGAGTTCTCATTTCCATTTGCATATGTGGGGATTGTTTGGAATCATCAATTACAAATGCGGAAATGGAATGCTCATCATGAGCGTAGGTGACACCTTCAACAAGGCACACGGTTTCTTCTATTTCTCTATTTTTATCAATCCTGTCCCGGCGTTCTGCTTGTTTCTCATTTTTTGAGCTCAGGCTAGAGAGATTTAATGGACTGGTTCGGTAAGATTGGTCATATTCCGTACTGCGAATATTGGTGCGAAGGTCAATTTCCTTTGAAGTATCCGAGACCGTGTTGCTGCCCTCCCCAATCCCCTTTTTGAAAGTAATGTATTAGAAAAAATTTCAAATTAAAATGTTAATATAAAGCTGTTGTCTAAAAAGCTGTGCTGAGTTCAATACATGCAAGGGTATTATGGCTCATTGCAACTAAATGACTACATGCATAACTAGACGGCATGCTTCTTTGTTTTTTTTAGAAATATCAAGACAAATGCAAGCATAACGTCCTATTCAAGTCAAACAATTAGCTAAATCATTATCTGTGCAAAAATAAATGGAAGCGAATTAATAGTTTTATAATCTATTTACAAATTAATGAACGAGTTAAGTTCCTACAAAACGATTAAAAGTGAGAAAGCTTCTGCATGGGAAATGTGAGAACGTAGAAAAATGGATATAAATTTAATGCGTTTTAGAAAACTACAATCCATTACTTAACCAAATCTTTCTTTTAATTGCTGTTTTAAAATGGAAATAGTAATTCTAGGCCACCTTCCCTGTACTTTATTGTTTTGTAGACAATTTAAATAGTTCAAAATTTCCTTTAAGGTGAATTCAGTACGCGCATTGTGATCTTTGATGTAACTTATTTCAGCTTCATAGTATTGTCACCTTTCTTTCAGATTATCGCAAATTCCAACATTTTTGTGATTGTTAAATTACTCAGTAATGCACAATTGTATGCACAACGGTACATGGTGCTAACCGACAAAATGTTTTTAAATTTAATAATTTCATGAGAAAAGTTTAATTACCGAGTCCAAAGATGACTGGGGATTATTGCATTCAGCAAATTCATTCGGATGACCGACAGCTTTCATCATTAAAAATTTTCTAAGTTGCCAAACCCGGTCAATTATGATGTTTCCATAAAAATTGAGTGTTTAATTCAATTCGAGATTCGTAGTATATATGTAACTACCCCACCTAATCCACGCACACTGTAAAATAATTTTTGCAATAGAATTTTATTGAGCAGTTAAAAAAAATATTTAGAAATGTCTCATTCTTCTCAAGAGCACAATTCAGTTCCAGTTAAAACTTTAAGTCTAACACGATTCACACACCTTTTTGTTACACGGTAAGTAAATTTTGCCCTCAGTTGTTGATAGAATTAGCAATGTCAAGTCCACAAAAGTTTATTTGTTTCATTTATTTAATCCCAGGAAAATTTATTCAGCTCTTAACCATAAATATTTATTTAGTGATTGTGTTTCATTCTTTAAACATTTGTCTTTTTGTTACGTCTCAACTTCAACTCTGCACTAATCCAACTTTGCCTCGATCTCTCTTCCAGGCTGCCTTACTTGATTGACACGCACAACTAACTAGTCAGTGACTATTTCTAAATAACACAAGGAGCTGACCTATTACTTTCTCAGTGGTCGTGGTTCCAGTTTAGAGAGTGATTAGTTAGACTTGACTGTTTCTCGGACGGTGCCCTAAAGTGGACTAAGCATAAAAGTACAGAGTCACTTTAAGAAGAAGGGTAGTTCATTTCAGCTCGCGTTTAAAAATGGTATCCAATTCACTAACGGATTGGTGATGGATAAGAATCAGCACTTCCAAGCAATTCTTATGGTAGAGAACATTTCACTTCTGGATTGTCACAATGGTCAATTCCTTCTGGGACAAGGTGATGGTGGTGGTTGGATGGATTGGAATAAAATCAATGGAGGGCAGTCGCTTCTTAAATCTGATCGGCCGGATGAATAATTGCTGGCGTGGCCAAACTTACTATTCAATCATGTATGGTTACAATTGACTTCCCTTAATTACTCGATTTTAACACCTCACCCCTGCAGAAAAACGTGCTCAGGCGCCTGACAAACAACTTGTTGCCGGTACCAGTACCTCACCAACTGTAAGGGATGAAATTGTCCGTGAGGTGATATGACACGTGAAAACAGAATATTTTACAGTGTGGAAAACTGAGTCTCACTTTTTCACTCTGGACTTTTTCTTGGTTGCATTGGCCTCCGTAGAGCATTCCTCCGTAGAGCAACCCTTTATTGTCTTCCTTACTTCGTAAGACGCAACCATTGCAGACCGTGACGTGAAACCGGGCCAAGTCAAAGTCAGAGGATTCTGGGAGAATGTTAAATGTGCACCAGCTAATCCCCAAATGCTCAAGATTCGTGTCGAGTGAGTGAGGGGATGAGAAGTTTTATCCATCCATGTTATCCATCCACCTAGCCAAAGGAAACGAAGGAATCACCGAGTAAAAGAGATGTTACAATCCTGTCACCGAATTTCGGATATTGAATCCTTTATGCGACGTGATCACACTTTAGAAACCTAACTTCGACTTTAAATGAGCAATAAATCCTGGTTAAAGACAAGATTTTTTGTCGGACTACAATTTATTCGTTACTGTCTCAAGTCCAGTTATCACTAGGAAATAGTACAAGATGTACATTAAAATTTTAGAATGTTAAGGACTTGGTTTGAAGCCTTGAGTTTGTATGTAATGGAATTTTTTCAATTAATAATGTCCATAGGCTAATTTGGATGATGGTGGTATGGTAATTTCGGAGGATAAAAATATTTCATTATCATTACGTGACATTAAATAAAACAATCTGTCTCATCGGAATACTTGCTTTTCATCGCGGATCATGCCTTGGTGCATATTTGTTTTATAGCTGAGTGAGCACATGTCACAAAACACAAAGCATCAGATTTCGAGGTTTAAAGCTCAACCAGATTAATGACATTTTTCTCTCATTTAGCTTTAGAAATGTGACGAGAGACCCATTAATTCAGGTCTTTGGTCAAACAGCACTGAATTTAAAACAATGGCAGCCTGCATAAAAATTTGAGTCATACACATTGACTCATATTTTTCACTAGCAAACACTTACGAATAATGTCCTGGGGATAAGCTACCGATACCGAAGCAGTGGCCAGCATTGTTTTTTTGTCACGAGTAAAAAGAATGGAAGCAAGTGGATCAACGTTTGTCAGAAGTGGTTGCACTTATTTCCAATGAATTGTTGGTGTCAAGTTCTCCATCGAGCCAAAATTATGATTAGCTCGGCACGGACGCATTAACTTAACGGATGAATGCAGTGGAATTCGATACCAAAGCTTATCCATTCGGCTCCATTCAACTAACCTGTGACCAGAAGAAGTAATTGGTGTCAAGAACTGTAATATATACAAAACATGATCCAGTGGTGAGCGTTAGGTAACCTAACTTAGGTTTCGCATGGCTTTTTTACGAGCCTGTTTAGCTTAGGGTTTGGATATGTAACTGCCCTATAACAATTGCCAGATTTGGAATAACTATAAATTTCTTACAGTATTATATTTCTGTTTATTTTACAAGTAGTCGGCTCCTGACTAGAAGCTAGCAGTTGGAATGATTTGGATTTTAGCAGTAAATCAGATCAGATAGGATTCTATAAATAATTCACTGGAAAAATATTGATGCCAACTAAATTACTGGATTTTGGTTAACTTGCATGATTTTAATATTTGGTTTGAGGATGGCCAGGAAAAAATAATTTGATGCCTTTTAGCCGAATAACAATTGGTTTGAGTGAAATATTTTTATTTTTCAGTTTTATGCTCGTGCTTGTAAAATGAGATGAGCACGGGTCAATAGAAAAATTCTTGTTTTTATGAGTTCCTTAGGATTGGTTATATTTTTGTGAACGCTGAAAGTAGATCACTAACTTATGGAAGGAGTTCAGAATGACTAAATGAACAGTTCCAAATTATATTACAAGTTTCAGGTGACCCATTCAAGGATATATGAAAATGGATGTAATAAACTTTCATGGTTTTTGGTTTCAGATAAACGAAAGTGTCCAATTTTTCTAAATCTTAGCATGTTTAAGACAAGGATCCATAGCTAACTTGTTATTGTTATTAAAACAAGAATGCGGTATATTTGTGTTTAATTTCCCGTGAACTGGGGTGCAAACAAAAGTGAGCCCCGGTCGCAATGTTTAATAAAATCAAGCCAAGTAATCCCAGTTTGGGAATTCATTTCACAAGAATCTTGCAATATATTTTTATTTTTCAAAATACTCTCCAGATAGCATTAGCTTTGGTGCTTAGTAATCATTAATAAATGCATCGTGGTCTTGAAGTAACGGTTGGTTCGGTTTGGTGAAAGTAATGGTTGAGAAACGCCAAAGATCAAACAAACGAGAGCCAGAAGTCTGACATTTTGTGAACTTGTCCTAAGCTGAATGAGAGGGATCCCGATGACAACATTGAGATGGTGGGAGTGCCCACTGATATTCATAGGATGGGCGACTTTTCGTTTCCTTTGAACAAAGAATCCCTTTCCTCATCAAATTTTTGTAGCGCTCCCCCATTTCAGCTTGGCTTATCTTATGCTGTACAAAGTGAGCGTTATTGCAACCTCGAGACTCAAACTCGGTATCAAATCTAACGTCGTGCCTGCAAAAAAAATTGCACAGGTATTACGTAAATATCTAACCCACTACAGAAAAGGTACACAATGTTAATAAAACGCTTACTTCTTTTCGTGGATCGTTGCAGCCAGCCAGGTACCAACGGAGACGTCCTCATTTCGAAAATGCCGCAACATAGCTTGATTCTTGGCAATGTAGTCCGTGCACTTCTTACTGAGAATGTAGCCTCCTCCCAAAGCATAGGGTATGTAAAGATCACACAAATTGTAGTCTTCCTCTTTCCATTTGCCCTTCTTTTGCACTCGTGCTCGTCCATCGAAAAAGCCCCAGTAGTAGCATTTGTCTGCATCCACTCCACTTCGTGCGAGCAGCTCCGTCGTCAAAGAATCAATCCGAACAAATGAGTCGTCGTCACATTTAAGTAGGTATTTAAAGGGAGCAACTAAACTCAAGTGGACCAGCCCTTGACTCAGTTTAAGCGTCAAATTTTGATATCCGTCTTTGAGATCGGGTAAAATAATTAGATCTCCATCCACAGTTTGCTCCCGTCTCAACCTCTGCAGAACGTCGGGGTCCAGACCTTCACTGCCTACTACGAAAAAATGTTTGACTAGGCTAGCATCTGGATTCAGCCGAAGCCATGTTGATCTTAGAGTGTTTCTCCGGTCATAATTTGTAGGAGCTGAGATGATAAGGATAGCCAAAAGCAGTAGGGGTTGGCCAGTTTGTGTGGAAAAGTCTTCTTGTGACAGGTCCCGTTCCAGTTGAAGTTGATTAAAAAGTGTGAGCCATGAGCTGTATTTAAAATAAATAAATTTGAATATCAATGAGAATTGAATACGAAAAGGCCCAGTGAGCACAAAGGAAATGTTCCACCCTGAACTTTGACAATTAACAGAGTCAACACAACCCTCAAAATGTCCTTAATCCTCATCAAACTATCAATAAATAAGAATAATTACCCCATGCTAAAGCCTCCGATAAAGCATAGAAAGGAGCTGATGGGAAGGCGACCCCGAGTTAGCAATCTATCGCTTAAAAACATTATCTAAAAAAGAATAATCATTATTCAATAATGGAATATGTATCTCGAACTCTTTTTGCATCAATAATATCTTCAGATTCGCACCTTCATATCAAATATATCCCCCACTTATCAATCAATTACGAGACCACCGTCGAGGAGATTCTCTCCAAAATTATCGTTCCGGAAGTTTGTGCATTTGTCCTGAATCCTGGCACCACTCCCAGACGTATTTTTTTATACGGATCTGTAATAATTTAATAATAGTCA
This sequence comes from Folsomia manolachei, assembly GCA_036491905.1. NCBI lineage: Eukaryota > Metazoa > Arthropoda > Collembola > Entomobryomorpha > Isotomidae > Folsomia > Folsomia manolachei. The sequence continues at coordinate 5,193 of JAAXNX010000483.1, read as the reverse complement.
TTTAGTTCATTGATTGTCGATGGCGATGTGCTTTTCTTTTCTTAGCTTAAAATGTAAGTACCACAATTAATCCCTACCTTATTTAAACAAACTTATTGGAATATACGAACTCTACATTTTTACTGAAATATGATTACCTTATCAATTCCCGAATGTCAATCACTTTCTTGTCCAATGTATTAATTTCCTCGTAAAAAACATTATCCAAATTTTTTTACTCCGTCAAAAGTGAGTTGAAGTTGGTTTCTCATCTCATCTCAATCTCGGTCACTTCCTCCTACCGCCAGCGGCTGAACATTGTTTTTTTTTTATAAAAAAACATTGTTGTAAAAAACAAATGTTTACTTTTTTTTACCTGGATTTAATCACGCCCCAAACTTAATTGCTGAGGAACATTAACAGCTGGCATAATTTAGTTGTAGGCCAAGTAACAAATCCTCCGTGTTGTACGTGATAAGCAACACGTGAAGGTCGCCGACAAATAAGATTTTATAAAGTATTCCATTTGAGGAGAGTGCGTCTCGGAGATAAGCCACCTGGAAGAAGAAGATAACTGAATTAATTTTATCTTGAAGAAATGGGATATTAAAATAGTGGAAAATTTTCAGAAATACAGCCGGCACAATCAATAATTGTCTTTTGGTAACAAAATTATCAGGTGGAGAGTAATATGATTGATTTAATTACCCTCTGCTTAAATTATCCTCCTCGCCTTGGCTCGTCCTTATCTTGGGATGAAAAGTGTGTTTTAAGTACTATCATGACGGCTTGGATTTTAATATCGTAGGTTTGTGAAGAGATGGAAGGAAGGGAACCTGCAAGTTTGAAGGAAATCACGATATCAAATATAATAGTAAAATAATAATACAATCCAGAGAAGCATAATAAGTCAGTAGTAGCTCAAACTAAAAATAAAACTTAACCAAAATAAAATGCAACGGGACGCGACTAGTCGTTCTATGAGCTTTGCACTTGGAGATGGACCCGCTAATGCACTTGCCTTATCCAAGGATAACACTCGAGTCGTCGTTGCTGGTCGAAATGGTATGAGATACATAAAGAATAATTTGGATAAGACTACCTTACATGTGAATTACCTGGCATTATAAAAAGACACAAGATGTTAATTAGTTCTGCTTTCTTTGGAATTTTAGTGTTCAAAATTCTGGCTGTGGAAGAGGATTCTTTTGTCGAAATTCTTAACCTTCGCGTCGGAAAAAACCTGAATTTAAACTATTCTTGCAATGATGTCGCATGGAACTCTTTGGATGAAAGCGTTATCGCAACTGGAGCAACAAATGGGGCGGTTGTGCTCTGGAACTTGTCAAAAAATACGAGAGCTAAACAGGAATATGTTTTTGCAGATCATCAAAGAACTGTTCACAAAGTTAGTGAACAAAGTACCTTGCGATTAAGTAATTGCTTGTGGACGAAAATTATACTCAATTGAATTAAATGCTGCTTGTAGGTGCTTTTCCATCCCACAGATCCCTTCATGCTTTTATCTGGGAGCCAAGATGGGACCGTGAAGTGCTTCGATTTAAGAGCTAAAGACCCGAAACTAACGTTTAAAAGGTAAGCTTTAAACACTTAAATTATAACAGGTTTTTGCCACTGGAATTTTTATTATGTACAGTTTGTTCTACTGTAACTTGAGTGTGACGGTGTTCTTAAGAGACTGTATGTTATTTTACTTGTCCATGTTTTTGATTGCAGCAATTCCGAGAGTGTCAGAGATATTCAGTTTCTACCTAAAAGCGGCTCGTGTTTCACTTCTGTGAGTGAAAATGGCTCTGTTCAATTGTGGGATATGAGAAAAGGATCTGAAAGACCTTATCTTACCTTTACAGCTCATTCTGGGCCTGTTTTTAGTAAGTTTGTGCCTATCAGTTGCAGACGGCATTGTCTGGAAAAAGAATTGCAATGAGGAAGTAAATGACTAAACGAGGTGTTATATTTATAGGCTGTGATTGGCACCCGGAGAACTCTAATGTACTTGCAACTGGAGGGAGGGATCGTGCAATTAAAGTTTGGACTGTTACTAGGTATATGTGCACGCATCGAATTTAACCATTGTTCTAAGAAATGCATGGCTATAACATTGGTGGATTTTCTTAGTGTGGCAACATTAGAACATACGATTCAGACTGTGGCATCAGTTGGTCGCATAAAGTGGAGACCCCAGAGAAAAAATCATATTGGTTCCACAGCCCTTGTGTTTGACACCAGTGTATGTGTATGGGACGTTCGTCGGCCATTTGTTCCATTTGCTGCATTTGAGAAGCACAAGTAATAAAAATGTTTTGCTTGTGTTTTATAAACCTCTTTGTTTTATTTATAAACAATTTCTGATTGACCTGAATTTTGTGCTTAGGGACGTTGCAACTGGAATTGTGTGGAAAAGCAGCCCCCACGTACTCTTATCTACGTCAAAGGTACAAGAGTTTACCAAAGAAAAAGTTCACGTGCGTTCCTAGGAAATTGATTGTTATGAATGTTTCTTCGAATAAACAGGATTGCATGGTTTGGCAACATGTGTTTCGAGATGCGTCTCGGCCCGCATCTAAAGCCATTCCGCAAGCGTTAGCAATAAATATTCGCAGGTAAGTGTTAAAAAACGTTTTTTATGTCAACAGCAATTCACTACAAAGCAAATTTAGAGTACAATTTGAGATGAAAATATTTCAAACAAATGAAAGTGGAAATTAATCTCTTTGTTTTGTTTTTTAATCCATAGAGGTGAAGTTGCACAAGCAGTCACAGATCGATCAGGTACTGGCGACCCCTCCACTGCTCCAAGATTCCAGATTTTTAAGTAAGAGCATATTATTTGTCACACATGTCTTTTGAAGGAGATCAGAAGGAATCTTTTTAATGACATTATTTGGCTTAGTCGTAAAACAACAACTTTAGAAGAAGAGTTTCACATGGCGCAAAGTTTATTTTTTACATATGAAGTAAGTCGCCTATTACGAGATGGCCCTAGAGTCGAGCTGGCCGAAAAGTAAGTTGAAAATGTTATTTTATTTATACTGACGCCATAGTTTATGGTATTTAAATAATTTTATTATTATTAGATACCTTTTAACTGGGAAAAGTGTCAAAGAGCTTTGTGAAAAAAATGCTCAAGTGGCTATGAACGCGAACTTGCCTCAAGTATTATTTTTATTGTTTGTTGTGATTTACGTTTTGATTATATTGTCATAATTGACATTTTAGGCAGCGTTGGTTTGGGAAATGGCAAAACTGTTAACTCAAACTCTTTCCTCGTCCGACTCAAAGGCTGAAGTGAAAAAGACTATTGACACAAAAATTTCTTGCACTCCACCGAAAGAAGATCACGAAGACCATTATTTGTCTGATGAGGATATTAACAACAATTCTAGTTCCGAGGCAGAAAAACAAGACATTTTGGCAGAGATAGCATCCGGTCTCCACGTAACTCAAAATTTGTTTATGCCAGCTGCACCAAGCTACGACTTTCAAGTTCAAGAGGTTTGTCAGTTCATTTATCCTGTAGACTATAATGCACTAATTGAGAAAATAATATAAAAAAATTAAACATTTTTAGGACTGGCCTGTTCTTCCAGCCGAGGCGTTTCAACATCGACACGAATTGAGAGAGGGCTCATCACCCCCTATTCATTTGGAAGATTGTTCTTCAAGGGATGCAGAGGAAGTGGAAACTGTAGCTATTGAAAACCGCACGAGTCAACTGAGAATTGCACCATTCCAAGCAGTACCGCCATTTGACTTTTCTGAACCTTTGATGAAAGCCTTAGAACACCATGCAAAAGACGGTAATTCAAATTTTTTCATTTATTTATTTTCCGGAAGGTCAGATATAGTATTGTAGCATGCCGATTTATTTATTGTTTATAGGAGATGTTCAAACTGCAGTATGTGTATGGATCGTTTTGTCGAAGATAATTAAATTGCCAATTAAGCCACAAACTCTGGAAGCATGGTGCTACGGATATGTGGAGATTTTGCAAAGAAACCGTTTATGGACCTATGCTGCAGCTATTATTAAGCATTCTGGTATCCTTGGTCAAGTAATAATGACTTTAAAATTACACCGAACTTTGCTAAGAACTTATAATGAATTACAATAACTTTAGATGTCCCAAGAAAGTACTACGTATCTCGTTAGCTGTGGGAAATGCGCAAAGCCATTGCCTCAAAAGGCTGGAAACTACTGTGATAAGTAATTTCAATGCCACATTTAAAATCTTCTACATAGCGATTTACCTAAACATTTAACATTTTTTTTGCAGGTGTCGGAAAACAGTGGCAAGATGCGCCGTGTGTCATGTGAGTGTAGCAGGTCTCATGTCTTGGTGCCAAGGGTGTGGCCATGGGGGTCATGTAAATCATCTGCGACAATGGTTTTCTAAACATCAAGAGTGCCCTGTGGGATGTGGTCATTTGTGTCTTTCGTATGATTAACTTAAGAAATATTCCAGGTATAGTATAAGACTGAAATCTCAAAGAAATGCAATTCTATCATGACTATGCAATCGAATCTAGGATAAAGAAATAAATCTATTTGGTAATTCTGATGGAATTTCGTTTAGTTCAATATGACATTAGGAAACCAACAAGTTACTTAGCAGGAAATGATTTGTGTTTGATTGGCTACATCAAAAAATGGATGCACTAAATGTCCCAATCATAAACTTATTGAATTTCACTATTCCCAAAAAATATGTTCCCAAGGAATTTGACGGTTGTTTGTCCAACCTCCCAAAAACTATCGTGTAATCCGTTATGAAACATTTTGCACTTGCCTGAACCTAAGAGTAAGTACAATGTAGTAATCTCACAGTAAATACATTTTAATACCTATTTTCTTTCATAAAAGTACACTGACCTGTCCAACTAAAGGCGGACTCAAAGTGGTTTATTACTCAATTTTCTCCAACGCCTACTCCATCCCAGTAAATAAGATTACAAAGTGTCTATCACTTTCTCCAATGGAGCCAAATATCTATTGATCACTTGGTAGTCTTGTCCAATGCTATGCTACCCGGGTGAGATGAGTAATACGAGGCAGAAGCCACGTAACGAACCCATGTATTCATCTTTGGCACATTCATCTCCACTTTTTGCGAGCCTCTGCACTTTCTGGATGAAATAGCATTGGGGAATTTCCGCGATATAATAATCCTTTCACCACCAAACGCAATTCCT
>JAAXNX010000482.1:0-28743 GCA_036491905.1 Folsomia manolachei | reverse complement strand
ATTCAGAGCAGGGATGGTGATGGGAATGTCCGTTGTGTGAATGGGGTCCAGAGGATGAATGTGAAGGTTGCGTCATTTGCTTTCGCAAAGTCTCAAATTTTGAAGTGTTGTACTCAAGTCGTTTCGAGGCATAGACGGATTGGGAGCGGCTTAAATTCGTCCGTTGTAGTACGGGAGAAGGTTTCATATATAAAGAGCGTGTTCCGCTATATAAGGGCTGTGTACACAAAAGAACAAAATTTATTAAGTATTAATAACAATTCATAAGTAGAACATGTTATGGAAGATCCAAGGGATCAAATTAATTCATACCCACCTCAAATCTTTCGGTAAGGAGTCCTGAAAAAGAAAAAAAATCTAATATTAATATTTGACTTCTTTTGTGGGAAAATATAAAGTTGTTGCAAATTATAAATAATTCGTAAAATTGTAGGAGTAAAAGTGAAAGTCGAGTGCAGTTGTAGTTCATTCGTAAAAGCAGGATTATATAGTTCATACATAGTCGTCATAATAAACAGTTGTAGAAAAGTATATCTATTCTTAAGCAATCTCAAAAGACAAGGCTTGCTAAACCCAGGACAATGTCGTTTCTTTTATTTTGAAATTTGCGACTTTTGGGTAATATGAATTTTTCATAACTCTATCAGGAACAGATTTAACTAAAAATAAAAAAAGCTCGTGTTCATTTGTAACGCTTCAAAAAACTTGCAATGCTATACATTTTCCTTAGACTTCAGTAATCCTCGGACCCGTCGAAATTGAAGAAGTTGTAGTGGATGAGATGGATGATAGCCAGCGGTAGACTTTCATAAAGCCTTGCATCACTAATTTGTAGAAACGATTTAATATAAAAATTTTGGGTTTGAAAGTAGTGAGAAGTTTGTCAAACATCGAGCAATTGAAAGCAAATCGCAAGTAAAGACTAAAATTGTAAAGTGAAAGTCCTCATGCTTTCCATTTAACAATTATGAGTTTAGTGTAAGTTTTAGCTAAAAAGACTACGTAGAAAAGTACAGAGAAAGCTTCTCTAAAAAGGACCAAATCAATTATCTACTTCTGCAAGTACTATTAATGAAAAGATAGCTAATCCGGCAGAAACAGAGACAGAGATACTACTGATAAATTCCCTAATGAGCTCGTTCATGTCTGTACAGTGCAGTGAGTGATCTTACTATCGTGTGTGGTCGTTGGTAGTGCAGGCGTTGGGTTGATGTCCGAAAGCGAGTCTCCGTCCGACGCCCTCACCTTCTTTCCCTTTTTAGAACTTCGTCTCAAAATATACTTGTGTAAATAGGCTGCCAACAACGCTCCAAAAATTGGTCCGAGCCAAAATACCCAGTGTGATGGCCACTTGTTCATGACGAATGCGGGACCCAGAGAACGTACAGGATTTAATCCAGCCCCAGTGCAAGGAAGCTATTCAGGTTCCAAAAAAAAGAGAAAGTCAAATCAATAAGTTTTCTTTTACTTAGGAGCGAGATGAAAATACAATTATTGTGCTGCATAATCGTAGATTTGTATTGTATCCTATTTTTATTTGGCTATTTTCCTAAGATTTCTGTCATCGGCATTGCTTTGTCGTTCTTGTTTTGATTTCTTCTCTCCTCCTTCTTTGGCATTGCTCCTTCTCACTGATCTGGACTGGATGGCTGAAAACGACTGTTTCGGTTTGCGACACAATATTACAAGAAAAAAATGTTACGTACAGCGACAAGATTGGCAGCCAGAAGGATCGCGGTTGTTGGCAGGCTGTTCCTCGGATTTGCCATAAAGGTCAGTGTAATGACAAAGACGAGGATAAATTCCATGCCGAATGCCTGAATGGGGGTGACATGGGAAGCAATTGTTGTTGCGCCCAAGGAACCTTGGTAGCCCGGTACTGTGAGTCTGATAAAAATAAAAGAAGAAAAAACTTATCAAATTATATGCTTCCCTGATTCCAAAATCTCCAGTCAACTCTCTGCTTCTTATTCTTATGTCTTTTTTAACAACTTTTTTCACTCACTCTAACTGTCCATCTATCGCATATCTCACCACATCCCATCCGTTCATCTACCAATTCATCAGTCGATAAGATGGCGAGTTATTATATGCCGCATTTCCTTTTAGTCTTAAATGAGCAAGCTGCATCACTAACTTTTCTTTTCATATGGTTATGCATTTAATTTCCGTGAGGGAACAGAAATACAATTACCATCCACATAAATACATCCTTCTCAAGCATAATGTATTTCTTATTGGGTTGGATTGTCTTGTGGGAGAGTGAAGATTGTTCATACTGCTTCTTTCTCTTTGCTGCTACTGCACCGATTTATTTATCTCCGACATCTCCTTGATTGCCTATTAGCGTCAATTTATTCTTAAATTATAGAACATTTTTTCTCCGCCATTTCATTTTATCCAATTCTTGCTTTTAGTCTGTGCACTCTCTCTATTTCTCTCTTTCTCGAGTAACATTAATTCATCCATTCTTTTTTCAACTGTATAAGAATAGAAAAGTGAAATGAAAAAATTGTCTCTACTTTTAACTTTTGTCTACTAAATTATTGTCACAACTCTCCGGAAACATTGTGCAGCAATAAAGTAGTCTGAGTATATCAGTACAAAGGGGTGAGAATAAGAATAGATAGTTCTCTATCCTATCAACTCCCCGTTTGTCTGGATGGAATAGCGATGTGATGCGATGAAATGGATGCAAAGTGCGGAATGACATGCCGGGACTGGATACCATCCATGCTTTAAGAATTGCCACCAAGAATTGCTATTCGTTAGTTGTACAAGTTTTCTTTAACCCGAATCCGGATTCAGGAATCTCGATTGTTTTTTTTTTCTTTTCCTGTTCATGTCCCGTGTCTCCGATGTTCCTATCTGTTGTGCAGGATGAGGAGTAGCAGAGCATTGATGAATGGATGCATTGTGTTGTGTTGTACTACTGTGCTTTGCTTTTCAACTTTTGCACTCCAACTTTTCTAGTAAGTAGTTGGAAGTTGTTCCGTCGTAGGGTGTAACCGGGTGGCAAATGCCTGTCTTTGGATTGCATTAGCGAACTCTGTAGAATAGAAGTTATGAAGCTTGTAGCCAAAAATGTGTCCCCATGAATGAATTCCTTCTTAGATAAATTCTTCTTCCTTAGAATACCGAACATAGATCTCTGGTGCCGGTGACACTGTATATATCTGTTCTTTCTATCCATTAAGAAACTTGAAGACATTAAGAGAAACGAAAAGAGTGGCTAACGAGAAAAAAGCCATCCATATGGAATATGCAACACAACACGCCTTTTTTAGTTCTGCTTCCATTTAGAAGTAAAAACATTTGTTTTCGTCCATCAACCTTTGAAACCACCCACCAAACCTCCCACTAGATAAACAACTGTGCACACCCCGTCACTTATGTATATACCAAGGCACCAAATAGGGCATCTCCAGACACACACACGCGTTTCCCAGTCCTTATTTCTACATAGTGCTGGAGACGATTATCTCAGTAAAAGCAAAAGTTATTTAGATCCCAGAAGATTTTTTTTCTTAGTGGAATTTTTGTCCTCGTTATTGTGAAGCCTGTCTCTTCGGTATGTTTCACAATGAGGGAACGGTGAAGGATGGGATGCATAAGTTTCTGCTGTCTATCTTTCATCACAATTCAGAAGATGAGATCACGACGAGTGGAAGAAAGTGTCTCCTTGTAGTCCCAGCTCAGAGACTGCAGTGCTTAGGGATTAGATAATCGGAGAAAAGTCAAAGTCTGCAGTTAGTTGCATTGGGTGGCACTGTAAGAAATTCCTACTACATAGGATACATGGAATCATGGCAAAATTACTTTTGCTGTTGGGTATGTAACTGTCAGTGCGAGTGGTTTGGAACGATGTTAGGATGATGATGTACTCCCAAAGTTAACTTAAATGTTTCTACAACTCTAACTCATCTCTCGGAATCTTCCCGGCTTCCTGTGAATGACAAAAAATACTCAAGCCAAGACATATGTGCCTTCTCCAGATCCAGTTGGAGTTGGAACACTTTACTTTCTTCGCCTTTTCCTTCACAGAACAGTTAGACATGATGTAATGTTATCTAATACTTACTAATGCAGAAGCACCGTAAGACCACCATCCAAGCACTGGTAGCAGCATGGTGTGAGTGGGTGGTTGTATGAAGTTGGTTGGTGACTTTGACTTTTCCCGTTTTTTTTACACTAAACTGAAACTGAGACCTAAGTTTTCTGATTTTTTGTCCTTTGCTCACTTTTTTATCCGTATACGAGTGGAGCGAGTGCTAAGTTGGTGGATCCATCCACAATAAGATTTCTTAAGTTTGTTCTTGAAGCACTCATTCACTCAACAAGGAAGCAAGCTGGCAAAGAAAGAAGTGTTTGCTTTACGAGCTTTTCACTTATTGGCTCCGTAAGTAAAGCAACTCCACGTACTTCACTCTTACGTAAGTAGACACTCCACTTACAAGTTGTAAGTTACCACCAAACTATCATTACTTAGGAGTCCTAAGTTAGGACTGGCAGTGGAAGTGAGAATGGCATGGATGATGGCATTCCGGTAATTCTTGTCCCTCACTTCGAGTGTATAAATCTTGGCCAAGTATTTTTCAAATGCAATTATAATTGTTGGTACGGTGTATGGTACAAAGATATATTAACCCCGACTTAATCCCACTTTCTCGCTTCTATCTTCTAAAGACACAGTTCAGGTCTACCTAGCTGGCGTCTTATCTCTTAAATTTGATACGGTCCAGGGTTGCTGGGAGTGTAATTTCATGCCAAAATGAGTCTGAATTAGAGGTTAATTGAAGATTTTTTAAAGAGATATGACAACTTGTTGCATTCCACCAACGGTCATTGGTAGGATTGCAAAGTATTGTGAGGATGGTACTGAAAAAGGATTGTAAAATGAAATTGGCAAAGTTGTTTATTTGGTTTTCGCCAACCCTAAATATTTTACTCAGAAGCCCAGACATAAGCTTGAAGTTTGAACTAAAATAATGAAAAATGAAATAAAATAAAATACACAACCGGTGTCTACGTTTGCTCTGCCTAGTTAATAACTTTTGACACACGCAAAAGTAGTAAACTAAACAAGACACATGATGGAAGAACTATGTGAAGTCTATGGTGGGGTACTGCAAACAAAAACAAATTAAAGGGAAACTTCTTTAATTCGTTTGCCTAAAAGATAAAAGTCAACAGCTTTTCAGAGTTTCAATTCAGCTTGGTTGGATGGTTACATGCAAAAGAATGTGAAGCTACGTTACGTGACACTCTGACACCAGTGTTCATGCAGGCAATAACTTTATGACATGGATGGTCCAGCTTTACTTGCTACACATTAAAATTATCTTTCCACTTCTTGCTTCATAGCTGGAAAAATTTGAAGTGGATCTAGTTATTGCCAACTACACAATAGATAAAACTTATTTCAAAGAAACTGTACATCGCTTTAAACCAGAGGCGTTGAAGTGGTTTCATTTTCTAGATGTTTGATTATTTCATTCCGAGTAATATGCACGGCACATGAAATCTGAGATATCGTTCACTCACGTATTTTTTTAAATCACTAATTATGTAGATCTTGTATTTCAATTCCCGAGACTAAAGTCAAAAATCATGATCACGTTTAGTGCAACCAACTATTCATCCTATTCTGCTAATGATGTTTATGAGACTGGATGGAACTCTAACTCGGTTCGTGTTTTCTTCACGAATTTGAACAAGCTAAAATTTCGGATCCGTTTAAAAATACAAAAATATAATTGCATTCGTGGAGTACATGCTCCACTTAAATGTCGAAGACAAGGATTACTAAATCTCAGCTCAAGGCCAAGTACTTAGTGTTTATATTCTCCAACTCAACCTAAATTCATCATCCTTTCCTTTCTTATTGAAAAGATGGATGGATAGACTACTGACTGGATCATTTCATAAATTTATTCCAGACGACAATAGTGCGTTGAATATCATATCGTAAGAAGGACAATCAACGTGTCAGAGAGGCCATACTACAGCCAGCCAAACCACTGACTGAGTAACAAGCGGAGCAGGACCTTTCAGATTTTGAAGGAAGGCACAAAGAGCAAATTCTTTAGAGAATTTGGTCCCTCTTTCAATTCAAACTTTTAGTTTCGACAACTTTACAGAGGACGAGGTCGGGCAGTGTGGGTCGCCTCGATGGTTTGTTTGCTTTCCAATTCCCTATCCATCCGTCGTACTGTTTGGCCACTAGTTCAGATCTCAACAGTTCAATTCAATGCTGATTTTCAAGTTCCTTTACTTCTTATGTATTTTGCCATTTGAAATTGAAAGAGGAAACCAACCTTTTCATACCATATGACAAATCACAAATGCTTCTACACTTTTCTACTCCTACATACTCCTGTTCCCTTATATACTGGATATCCACATTATCCTGCTTTGCGGTGCAATGGAATAGAATTTAAAAGTTGGATTTGGAGTTGGTTGGGTGGGACAGTCACGTTGTTATGTTAGTTGGTTAGTTAGGGAAGGCATTGAAAAAAAGGAAGGAACTTGGATTGAAATTGGAAGGAACATGAAAAGAGTGCTCAATGAGCCAAAAAAAGACGGGGGTGCCAGGAACCCAGATCTTACGGTACATTTATCTTCATGCCTCTTCTTACCAAACCAAACCAACATCATCATACTCATCTTGGTAAGGTTTTTTGGGGCATATACTCTACCCTGAACTAAACTGCCAGTCATATGCTGGAGTAAAGTGTTGGAAGATTTAGACTGGTATGAAATCGGAATAAGCCTGCATGCACTGAACTGCCTCAACGTCTTATTTGTAGTGGTTGGATTGGATTTAACACTAGCAGAACCAAAACCAGAAGATCAAGGCGACGAGACCCAGACCCAGTCAACCGACCGGGCGTTATTATCATGCTTTATTTTCCATTCCAAAGATCCTTCTTATTTTTACCAAAAGAGTTCTTTCCACATTAAGGGCTTAAGCAACCAAGACAAGCAAGACCCTCAAGAAACCTTTGCTTTTTGTTCTCTTTCAGTTCAGAGATTGTTGCACACACACAACGAGCCTTTTTGTAAGAAGGTTAGTCCTTTAGAGGAATTCTGGAGCAACATATGGTCAACGGATTAGATTTCGGGGTTCCTTTTTTACTCTCTAATCGTGCTGAATAATAAGGCTGGCTGAAAATAAGTTTCCTATTATTCATCTCCAACAAAATATAATAAATGCCGGATTATATCAAAGATTGGGGTTGATCATTTGACTGGATGGTTCAGCAATAAGCCTAATTCGCAATTGAGACAAATTAATGTATAACTAATACATTGAATGCAAATATTTCTGAAAACGCAATTCTTTTATGGAATACGATACTTCGATCAGACAATATGTTTTCCAAGAAAACTTTTCCTTAAATATAATACCGATTTGTATCTTCATACTTTTCCAATTTGAATTTGAAACCAAAAAGCTTGAGGCTGCACTGCCAATGTTTTGGAAAATGAATACACATCCATAGGTCTTCATCATGATAACAGAATTAACAATATGACAAGGAGTCCATGTTAATATTGAGAGCAAACGATACGTATCTGCATGTCAATGGCTACAAGTTAAATTCGTGTACCTCCATTCATGTTTCAAACAAGGCAAAATAAATTTGAAGTCAGAAAGTAAACTTTCTCAACCAACACATTAAAATTGCAACTTTTCCAGAACATAATCCACAACTCTATTGTAACGAATCAAGAATTCTTTCCAAACCAGCTTACAACAACCCTGTTCTGCTCTGGAATCGCCCCACCCACAACCACAGGCCAAAAAACCGACATTACAAAACCACATGCAGTACAACACACCACTCAACATTTGAAGAAGAAAAATCGGAAACATGTGTGTCCACATTCACGTACGAGTATGAGCTTAAGCGTAAGAGTTTTCCATTTCATCTCACTTCAAACTTGGACGCTTGGCATGACTTGGCAAAGGCTTGGTTCTTCTCTCTTCAAGTCCTCCCTCAACTTGTCCCCTGAGATTTCCCTTCCATCCGCGGATGAAAAAAAAAGAAAAAAAAAACATCCAAAGCCAAAGAATGCATAACAACTTTTTTTAAAGGGAGAGCCATGCTTGCTGGAACCATAATCGTGAAACGGAAGGAAACGCAACCGAGCTCTCCGACATGCATCCCGTCCCTCAAGAAAAAATGAGGCGAAACTGTGTCCTGATGTGGTAAGTCCGGAGAGAGGAGACAGTAATAGAGGAAAAAACTGTCCATGTTACACCGTTTCCTCTTTGGAGATTGATGATGGAATGGAATATATAAGTAAATGTGATGCGTACGTAGAAGCGTAATGTGATGCAATGTATGTAAAATGAATAGATTGCCCAACTTGTCTCCTGTTTGGTTTGTTACTTTGCTCTTGGGCCTGCCTTATTATAACTCGAGTATGTTATGACATGGCACAGTTTAGATTTGACATAAGTTGGTGCACTTTCTTTGGTGTAAGTCTTCTTCAATATCTCAAAATATCATGTAGATCTTTTAAAGCATAGCCAAGAGTATGTAATCCCCTCCATTTTTCATGCCATCATCATATTTCAAAAGTCCAATAGTCAGAATTAAATCAAGGTTTAAGTGTAACTATTCATAAATAACCATTAAAAACAAAACTATCCAACATTTTTCTTGTTTAATATTTCACAACTTTTTAGAGTTGATTCAAAACAAAACTAACAGAAATTGTACTCCCATTCTAAACTTTCCCGAAGAAAAAAATGAACTAAGTTGAGTGTGTCATACTTACTCGTGTTTTTGAAGAAATTGCAGAGAATGTATTGCACAAGTTTATGCCTGTTAGAATGTGTGACGTGAGTGTAGATTTAAAGGGGGAAATATTTTGAAAATGTTTATTATAAGTTGAGCAGAAAGAAGAAAAATGATCCGTCCTCCAAAATAAAACTAAAATGTTTTAAAAGATGAGAAAAAGAAAATACAAAAATTTAAAGTTAAATACAAAACTTGGTTGAATTGGGTTGAACTTAATCTCTCTTTTGGTTCAAGTCCAACAACCATCTAGAATAGTTTCCTGAATAATCCAATTCTTACGTCTAAAAACAGCCTTTTATGGCTTAAAAAATTGGAAGATTTGAACTTGGATTGCATCTTGTCTTTATTTTATTTTATTGCAGCTCTTTGCCCTGTTTTGTCTTTCCCACATCCGTCCATTACTTCATCCAAATTCAAGTCTATATCCTAACCCTTGAGAATGTATAGTTAGTCTGTATGTGGTTGCATAAGCAAAGAAAGATCCAATCCGGGCAGAATTTACTTTTTTCATCTCATCTCGTAGGCAAACTCAGTCGTTGGATGGGGGCGGGTGGGTGGTATCATTATTATCTCGATTTTTTGTTCCGAGATATATGACGATAATTCTTATTATCAGAGAAAATTTCCATCCCACGTCCATAAACCACACTCCTAGTAGAAGCAGTTATCATGGTGGGTCACATACATTTGAAAAAAAAGTTGTTGGTTGTAAATCCGGAGGACACCACGCTGGACAAGTTCGACGCTCATTTTTTGCTCATCGTCATCATGCCATAGATCAAATCACACATTTCCAAGTTTCCTGCTTTTTTACTTTCTAGTCAACTGAACCTCCTCCTTCCCGTTTAATCTGAGAGTTAGAATTTGGGACCCCACTCAACTCATCCTGAGAAAGTAATGGATTTGGGTTTCTTTGCAAAACGCAAGTAAAAAGGTTATGACGATATATTCGAATATTATAATTTTCAAAGTTTTAATAAACTAGAGGAATTTCGGAATGGTTAGCTGAGTTGCTATTTTCTACTCCAGTTTATTCAAACAAACAATCTCAAGTAAATCAAGTTTTTGAAAATACGTAGTGAATTAATGAATTAATCAAAAAGCCAGAATGAACAGAGTGTATGTGATGAATGAAGGATTGCAAAAAATCTTTACTGTTCACCAGTCCCGTCTTATCCTTTTACCCTTCCTCGCCCTGTTCTGTAATTGGAAAATCCGCATAATCCGCCTCAAGCAGAACCCACTGCATTAATTAAGCTCGTAATTGTTTGGACGGAATAGGAAGTCCAATCCGCGCCTAGTGGCAATCAAGCAGTCAGCAGATGAATTCCCCCATAATGCCCTCAGTCTACTGCACCGCATAGTTCGTGAGTAAACAAACATTCAGAAAAATTCGGATAACGGAACAACTACTCGCCTTCATTCTCTCCCTTTTCACTCTCTCTACCCATTCTTCTGACATTTGTGCAATTTCAAGAAGACCGGAAGTAGCATATCCCCACAGCACGCTTACTTTCTCATTCTTCTTCTTGTCTCTCTCTGCCCAAGCCAGCTATGGAGAGAGTGGAGAAAGTGAATCCGAGTGAGTCGAGTTTCTTTCACTTTCTCTCTTCCTTCCTGATCTGTTATTTAGCTCTGTCTTCTTTTTCCCATCTACTTTTTGGTTGAAGGTTGAAATCCGTCAGACGAATTTCGCACGTTTTATCCCACGTCAACCCACGCCGCACCGAACGCCACCACGGGCTGTGTTGTGCTATACAACAAATGCCATGACATGCCAACTTTCTCTTATCCTTCATTTCACATTAGCAAGCCACCTAGGGAAAGTCCCTCTTCCAAAAAATATGAAAGAATGAATCTCCCCATTGCAGTGATACATATAAAGAGATGTGAGATGGATGATGATGAGGTGGGTTCAACATGGAGCTCTGGACTCTTGTCCAGACTCAACTAAACTCGGTAAGGTGTCCTGACACCACATCGGTGCCTACTGCCTGAAAAAAATCGTGCAGTGTGTAGCGTTGCTTCTTTTGACAAGATACCATTGCTTTTTCATGAGATTTTTTCTCTACTCAACTACAACAACCGACTAGTTTCCAGTACCGTGCTGGACAAGACTGAAAATGAGCAAACTTGGATCACGAACCTCAGTTTTTTTTATAGAAAACACGTAAAACATCCAAGAAGTAAATAGAAAACTCTCAGCTGGGGTCGAGGAAGACAAACTATCTGTACCCAGCTACCTCACATCACACCAATAAGTATTACAACTACCACAGTAAAGTTGAATTTGGATTACGCTACTTTTTAATAACAGGGTAAAGAATCGGTTGGCATCGGTTGCCTATGATTAACAGACAACAGGACTGACTGACAGTACTTGTAGTTCAGAAAAAAGAGAGCCTTCATGAAACCAGGAACAGGAAAACGACAAGGCTTAAATCTTCTCTCGTGAAAAAATGAGAATGAAACAAAAATATAAAATATTGCGTTCGTTTCGTTGCCTGTGCCCGGCTGTGGGTCAGCCTGTGGAGAACACGAGCCAGTGCCTTGAACATCTGCCCTTCACAGCAATCTTGGAAGGAATTCTCATTCGCCAGGTGTTTCCCAAAACAACTTGGAGAGAGACACGAGAAAAAAAGCTACCCAACTTTCCACTAAGATACACCAGACCGTCTTAAAATATATTTGCTGTGTAAGAAACCAGTCTATAGCTATTTCATTTCCAGGCGGGACATGGCAGGGGAAACCTTTTTCTTTGTTCCTCTGAAATTTTGATCTGAAAAATCGTACCTTCTTGGTACCGGCTAACATCTTGAAATGACGTCCAGTGATAAACACTTGAAACTGGATGGACGAGGGAAACGAGTTTGACTTGAGCAATCTGATTGTCTCAAAATCAACCAGAACTGGTTGAACTGTCACCTTTCCAATCATAATCCTTCCATGCCTGACATGCCATTTTTTTGGTGTGCTGGAGTGGAAGGAGCACAATGGAGGGATAGCAATATTTTGCCTTTGCCGAGTTGGATAATCAGCAACTTAGATGTGCTTCTGTTTTATGTTATGTTTCCAAAACTTTTATAATGAGACACATTCTGATTTGTGGCATAAAAAATAAAGAAATACAGTGGACGGGTCAAAGGCAAGTAGAAAAGACAGTTTGTACTAGTTAACCCCAGCCAGCTAGCCAAATTGATCAAAATTCTCAATTACAACTTTTATCAATATTCCTAATCTCCAGCAGAGTAGGCAGAAGAAAAAGTAGCATTCTAAAAATAAACTAGTTTTTGTTTGTATTCAACATGAACAGCTATACCACTTCCACTAAAATTTTAACCGACACGGAATTAGCTACCAAATTACTCTGATTAGAGAGAAAGTAAAAATAGGGTAAGTTTAAAATAGGAGGATAGCTGGAGGATACGTTTTTACACTTTTGTGCTGTGCATCCTGAGCGAAGTAACGATATGTTATTTATCTTCTACATCATCATCATTGCCCGAAGGGGTTAAAAAGTAACTAAGACAGGAGAAATGAGACGGGTTGGTAATTACGAGGTGGCTGACTACACAAAGTGGAGCAGATGCTCTTATTTTTCTAAGAAATACAAGTACAGACAGTTCATGTTCAAACTAAAGCTCCAGTGGCTAAGATTGTATGTGTGATCTTTTTGTTTATTCATTTTTAAATTAAATCCTAAATTAAATCCTTGCCTAAGAGATCTATCAAATCAACTCGACACAAATCCACTTTACTAAATTACCATCGCATCGCCTCACCCTCATCATGAGTTGACTCAGAGCTCAAAAGAATGGAAGGTCTAATTCAATAAGACTTTTGCACTTATTTTTAAATCTATCTCAATTCTTCCTTTCTCTGGCATGAGATAGGAAAGCATCCACATTTTGAATGCACGTTGGTTTCTGCACTGCTCTGATTTTTATACTTTCAGTTTCAGCCCAACTCTTTCAAAATTCAAGTTCAACCCCAAGGGACGATGACGCGACTTGGCGAATATTTATGTATTTCCATGTCCAAATTGGCTCAGGACATAAAAAATAGAAAGAAAAAAACAACCTGGATAAGAGCTGAGCTTTTGTACACAAAGTCTGTTCATGAACTCGTTTGGAAGATCAACACCACGATCACCTTTCCTCGTAGGGGGTAAGTAAGAGTTAAAAAAAAGTAAGGAAGTAAAGTCGCCATCAGTGTCACATCGCAAACAGTCCAACCCTTACACATTTACTACACATTGTAATGCCTTCCATACCTTACTATGCCGGTACAAGAAAACTGCTACATGAATTGTATGCGGTGTAGTGAATCAATGCATAATCTATTGGATTTTTGTGTAAATCTACCCATATCTTCCTCATACTCACATAGATGCAGGTACTTAAGGTTAAGAAAGAGGGGAAAAAACTTGCGAGTGAAAATGTTTTTTGAGTATTATGGATAAAATGTTGCAATATAAAGGCACAATTATTAACATTTCAAATCTTAGTTTTCCAAAAAACTAAAATTGTAAAAAATTGCGTGTAATTATTCTTCCTCGCCAAAGGGTTCCTATTCCATTCTAACCAAATTAATAGTGCAAGGTTCCGCCACTCAGCTACAGTTCTTAGGTTATCTTACTTAAATATTGCTGGGAGAAAATATACGAGAACAGTTCACGGTGTGCAGTGCAAGGGAACAAATCCCAATTTCCTATCCGAGCAACTGAGATCCTGAGACAAAAACTTAATGCACGGTTGACAGCATAAGAAAAGTCATTTCTCCGAGATTTTATAAGCTCGTTTTTAACAGCTTTGTCTTCTCTCTCAATTCTTTCTCTCTCGACAAAGGATGATCCCATAACATCCTTTGGGTGCCATCATGAATAGCTCAATGTTTTCAGCATGCATAGCAAAAGTTAAAATTGTTCAATGTCTGTGAATAAAAATAGAGAAAGGAGCCCCTCTGAGGATCATAAATGTCCTCAGATGATATAATGAACTAATGGCTCGTGGGTTGGTTGGATAGAAGAAAGTTTCCTCGCACTCCATTCCATTCCCACCGCCAGGCCATGCACAGAATGCAGTTACATAACCGGAGGATAAGATGAGATACATGCGGAAGATAATGCTATTAATGCCATCATTTTAAGCGGATCAAGTAACAGATCCCTGCTATCCTGGGCCAGTTTCAGCTTCCTTTTTTAAATATTCTTTATCCATTTACCCGTTTAAATGTAAAATAACCCGACATACATTTGTGCGTACCGTTGAACATCCGGTCTACCTTATTTCTATTACCTATTGTGAAATAAAAGCTATTTTTCGTTCGCCACTCTCTCTCTCTCTCTCTCTTTAATCGTCCCTTTCATAATGTGTAGAGAAGATTATCCTTAATCAAACGGTGATAATGTCAAACTTAACAGAATTGGGAAATTTGACTTGACTGCCAACCAGAAACAGCGGCCCATATTCTGGACTTGAATCCTTCCACTGAAGAAAAATTGTACTAACAGCGCAATTACCCCAATGCCCTGGTCTCTTTTATTAGGCATGCATCTTTGACTTCAGTTTGGTTAACAATTTAAACAATATTCGTATTGTGGGTGAAATGCACGGAATGATGTGGCCGATTTTCACTTCCCACCGCATTCCCTGCAACTAACCATTGTTAAACTAAGGAGAAAGAGAAAAGTAAATCGGTTCCAACTCCACGTTCAAATTGATAAATAACATTTCGCAATAATGGGATCAAGAGGTTTTCCTTGGTTTACGTAAGGTTGTATTCACAAAGTGGGACATTTTTCAATACCCAAACTGCTACCATAACATACACTTCAACCACATTACGACTACCTTCATTTCCATCCTGTACTTCTTACAGATGGAAAATCAATTGTGCAAAGAAAAAATAAAGCTCTGTTCTTCTACATTACACTATTTTTCAGCCAAAGTTGGTTCAAGTAGAAATTTTTGAACAAGAGGGATTGAATTATGCTTCTTCCTTTACACACACACATACACAAATGTTCTTTATATGTTTTTTCAAAGAAAGAGCAGCGTGTGTACGGAGTGTTCACTACCCAAACCAACCAAAGTCCCATTTTTCAATGGCCTTTAGTCTACATTCACATCTATGCTGCTGAAATGTTCCAAAGAGTTAAACAGTAAGCACAGAATAACGACGTACCCTACCCTGCCCTTTTTTTATAGTCAAACTCAATAATAAAAAGAAGGAATAAAATATGCCGAGCATTGAAAATAGTCGAAAACTTTTTGGTAACTTATTTTTTGAAACTTGTAGCAGCAGCATACGTCGTCACACACACACTAAATTTTACATTGTTCAGTAATGTTCTGCCTTGGATGTAGGTTGCTCCATTATTTATTTACTTTGTTGCAGGCGGCTGTGGCTGAATGTAGTTCTTTTTTCTGGCTCATTGAAAATCACTCATGTAATTTTAGGATGGATCATGATGGCATCAGCAAGTAAACGAAGGAAGGAGATGAAGAAAATACAAAGATTTTCACCCACACAACAAAATACATACAACAACAATGCAATATGACGCGATTCTTCTGTACGTACCATGCTTTTACTTTATATACCGACTGCATTTACGAATACATTCAATCTATGGTTCAGTTGGAACCAATGTATCAGAAATTGAATTTAGTCGCCAACTTTTCAAAAAGTTTGTATTCAGAGGAAGCTAAGCTAAGTAAAACGGAGGCCAAGAAACTACAATGGATGAAACGAGACGGAAGCCGGTCAATTCTTCACACGAATGAACGGAGACTTCAAGACTTTGCTTTGAAAACTTGATTGCATCACATCAAGATCAAATCCATACAATCCAAATAAATCTGAGGATATTGGTATTGACAAGGGCAGAAAATGCAAGAGGTTAGGTGAGACAGGGTAGCATTACAGAAGCAACCCATGAATTATGAAGCTTTTGGTGGTGTTACCATCGGCGTATTGTTGACCTCAAATCTAATATTCAATCCATTATTGAAAGAGTGGAGTTAGATCCCACCCGAACCAAAGGATAATTTAGTATTGTGGTGAAAATTCATTAACAAGTGAAATAGAAATAAGGCATCCATTGTTATTGGTCATGTGTCCCCAGTCTATGCTATTATGCGCACTGACTTTCATTTTCTTATTTTAGCAGCTCAACTAACTAACAGTGAAACGCTTTTAAAGTCCCGGAGTAAAAACTATTAATCAATTAACAGCTTTTGTGCCGTGAAGGAAGCGCCGGTCGGTTCTGCTGATGATTATCATCGTTTAGAAAATCATTACAGCCAACGTGAGATAGAGACGAGACAGCCTTTTCTTCTTTTCTTTGTTAGTCATAGTCATCTCATTTGAGAGCAGTAATAATGATGGGACAGGAAGATAAAGATGGATGGATGCAAGTAATTATGAGTTTCCATGTGCTAATAATAGTCTTACATTCACTTTATCCCAAGTGCATATGAACCACACATGTGGGAAAAGATTGATAACTTTCAAACCCTTTATTTCATGCCCTGACAGGGTTAGAATGACTTTGTTGGATAATTTACACTATCATCGCTTCCTAAGCCTTCAATCGTTCTGGATGAGTAGAACTTGCGGACTTACTTATGAGCAGTTGCAAAATTAGAGTTCAAACTGGAGTAGTGCACAATAATATCAGTAATAATCACATGAGGAGGAAAGGTCTGATTATTTGTGTCGTTGCCCTGTCAGGCAGGATTGCCTTGTATGTAATGAACTTGCCGTGAAATCAACTCTTTTGTTGATGGGAGAGGCGGAGATGAGTCTGACTAATCGTGATGAGGTTGTGTGATTGCTTATCGCTGTTAATTCAGATACTGCCGGAGCAAAAGGGGCAAACAAAACTAAACAAAGCAACGGTGGGCCAACAAATATATTGCCGACACGTGTAATACCATTGTGCTGAAAATTATGTACAGTTGGCTTCGCACTTACAAACGTGACAGTTGTGGTCGAGAATGAGGTCTCCATAAAACACTGTTGCTTCAAAAAAAAGGGGGTGAGTTTTTTATGGAAAAAGGAAACTGCCCGGCCGGCAGTGGCACACGACCAGAGTGCATCATGATTATGATATTTCAAATCTGATACACTTATCAGTCTGTTGTTCTCCCTGCGTGCGCTGCTTTATTTTTATTTTATTGCACGATTACACCATATTTGACCGTGGAGTAAATTGAGATTGAATGGATTGATATACTAATTCTTCATTTATGCAGTAGTGCGTCATTTCTGCATGTTCATGACCTAAGCTGGATTAAATAAGTGGAGGGTTAATCCGCAATTGAGTTTTAATGAGTGAAAGTTTTGCCAACTTTTCTAAGAAAGGTATAGGTAACACATTCGAGATCATAATTAGAATTAAAATAACTATCATGTTATTAACAATTCATAAACCTACGTATGTGGTACATACAAGTTACTGTTAGCATATGAAAAAATATTTGAGTCAAACCAAACCTACTTTGCAACACCGAAAAGAAAGCTTTACATAAAAACTGCGGAATTTAAAATATATGCCGACTGAATTGAAAGCCAATTACAACTTGAAGCAAATTCCAGTAAATTTTACAACGATAATAAACAAATGTAATCTTTTCTACCCTGCCAAGTGCCAAATCCTTTGTCTCTCACACCCTTTCCAATGTGTGTAAAACTATAGCCGAATCTGAAATAGAAAAGATCTAGCCCGACCCTTGCAATTGAATAATATAGATCACGAGATGTGGATGATAGGGGGGAAATTAGCTCAAGTGGATATCTAACCAACCTCTTCATCCTCCAAATCGGGATGTTTATATCCATATACTCAATTCTAATGCACATAAACTAACCCCTTCTCATCCTTTTAATAACGATTTACCAAAACCCGGGTAGCATTTCGAGTTGGAGATCATCAGCCTGTGCTATTGTACTAAGGATCCCTAATTCCCTAAAGAACTTTGCTTCGCCGACCGAAGAGCTAATGACTAGACTACCCGATATTAAACTTATACCATTCCGCCTTAGAATCATCCTCCGGATCATGATTAAACTCAAAACTCCACCAAACAACTGGCAGCTCAATGCGGTGGGCACAAGTATATCAGTAATAATAATAATAGAGTCCTTTGAAGGGCTGTTTATGTTTCTCCCCATCTCTTTCTACTCAACATGCAAAACGCCTCTGCAACTACAATACCCCGTTCTGTTCTCAATTCTATAAATGATCCGCTTATTCAACTTTATATCATAAACACCAACCAACACCACTGCTTTTTGATGGGTGACTCAAAGACAAAAGATGATAAAAACACAGATGCACATTTTATTCACTTCCACACCATGAAACCCAAAAGGACAAAGCCATACCACCAACCATGAAACTACCAACCTTGCATTCAGTGAGAGATATGTAACATATCGGATCAAAGATTAAGTGTTAAATAAGTCAAGCCATATTGAGTCAACATAATAAAAATTAAGTTTGATTCAATCCGATCAGATCACATTATAGGATTGGGACGAGAGTCGACTTTTACAAAAAATACAGAGGAAGTCTCTTAATATGTAATAATGCCATGTGTGGCTTTTCTGCAGAGCTTTTTATCAAGTGGAGACGAACTTGTTCTATATTGTGGTTTGCGGTAGGGGTGGCTTTTGCAGGCTATTTTTGTGTGTGGTTGGTCTTTGGTAGAAAATTGAGCCGCAAAATGTCACCAAATAATTGTTCCCTTCAGGGAATTGACCACACACTCATGAAATTGTGAGATTTATTCATAATCATTCTGATTAGTGCCTCATGTCATAAAGAGGACTCAAAAGGAGTTTATTTTCCTTCCTTTACTTTCCCACCCTGAGCTCTATTCTTTTATGGTTCAGGACGATACGCCAAGTAAAGTAACTAACTAACCAACTCATCCACGAATGTGATCAAGAAATGGGACGCCAGTTGCTCTAATTTAGCTAGACTTTCATTCGTCTCATCTTCAACAACTGTTACATTTTCGCATGAAACAGACTAAAAACTCGCCTCAGTCGCGTGTTCAATTGATAGATTTGCAGAAAAAACTCATCCCAGGCTCAGACCAACCTCAACTAGAATAATAACCTGCTAACCTTCAACCTCATACTTGTTGTTGCAACTTCTCCAAACCAAAATCAAAATCACAACATCTGTAGTTGTGAAAAAACGTGAAACTATGTGTGTTACCACTAACCATTCGATGGGTGTGGGAACCAATAATCATTGTTTTTTTTACCATTCATTTGGTTAGGTGCAAAAGTACGCATGAAATATTTGGATGATTATTTGCCAAACCTGTTTGTGGTTGAATAGAGTCAAAGATTTAATTAGAGAATCGGACAAAGACAGCGAATTTAGAGGGCAAATAAATGGTGCCGTTTAAATGATAAGACAAACTTTCAATCTCATTTTTTAATTGACATTCCAACACTAAAACACCATGCACAGAATAAAGATGAAGTACCAGAAGAACAACTTCGAACTCATACACAAATGGACACTCAAAGTCCAATATTATTGTATTACTTTATTAATATTAGCAAACTCTTCTTACCCTTCTCTACCACCAAGTTCATGATAATGATCATTACGGGGTCATGAAAGTAGTCATACTTTATTTTCATCCCATTTCCACTATTCACCCTTGCATGTTTTACTCGAAAAGTTTAGTTTAGTTTACGCAATCATTCCTGCCATGAAAGGGTTCTTCTTGTTCTTCGTGTTCTTCCTCGAGTTGAATTACTTGATCTGATCTTTGTCTCAGAACTTACTTGAGCCACTTAATCGCCTAGTTATTACACTCGAACACTTGAATTAAACAATGATTTTATTTAATTTCATTCCCATCTCGATTTCAAGTTAAAACCCTCAAACACCCCAAACCTCTCCTCCCACTCCGCTGTCATCTGCATGCATGCCCAATCTGAATCACATTAGCGTTTAAGAAGAAGTCAGGGTTCAGAGGAGGGAGTGGAAGATCACCAAAACAGCGGTAATTTCCACCTGACTCGTTTTTAATGCTTAAAGTTTCAGATGAGTACAGTGCAATGTGGCAGAAGCTGTTATAGAAGCCTCAGTCGAGTGAAAATGTAATTACCAAATGTGTGCGGGTTGCGGGACTTATTCTTAATTTTCATTCTACATATACTAGTTAGTTTCCACTCGAAACTACTAGATTTTCAGACATTGAGATGAGATTTCAAGTGAGATGGTGTTTATCGAATGAACTTGGAACTTATTTAGGGGATATAATAATACGTCTTTCTTTGAGTCGCTTCCACAATACATAATTCCTAGATCTTGCTTGATTCCTATTTGCCTGACTATCTGACAGACATTGGAATATAATTCGCACTCTGGTCAACCAAAAGCACCCCACACACAAGTAAGAAGAAATGATGAGAAATTCGCTTATCTCAGTCACGGTTCAGCTCCAAATTTTTCGCTGACTAAAAAGTTATTCTACTTAGTGTTGGCTTGTTCCGCGTGTAATTTAACGAGATGAGAATGACCACTAACTAACAGCCACAGAAATAAAATAAATCTTTTTCTAAGTAAATTCTCTCACCAGTAAGCCCAGCACAAAGCAATAGTGTTCACATAAAAGAAGCATGAAGTGTCGTAATATAAAATGGTAGAAAATGTCTAGAAGATTGGAATACGATACGAATGGGTTTAATTTTCTCAAATGGTTAGGGTGTGTGGTATTTTCAGCAATTTTTAGTTTTTCCATTTATTTGAGGTTTGGCTCGGCTTTTGGTTCTTGCTTCGTCGAGTGAATGAATGCACAATAATTATTTTATTTGTAGTAAAACTGGCAACCCATTACCGGTGAGCAAGAATGAACGAAAGGGTTTCATGATTGTGTAGAATATGTGGACACAAAACTTTCTCACAAATTTTACTTTTTATTAATTTCCTGCTGGGAATAGTTAACTTTAGGCCATATATTTCCTTAATTGGATCTGAGGTTCTTCCTGCACTACAATAAAATAGGTGGACCTGACCAGCCAAGGATGAGGTTCAAGTAGGACGAGGGTCGGTCTGGAATTGGTTTAGTTTAATTTCCATACTTTCCGACTAGTTCTTCCTGAAGGTTAACATATCAACTAATCATAAATCTTATGCATTGCCTGCTCACTCAATGGCAAATTAACTGATCTGGACCATTTTATGATGATGACTTTTAATAAATGCTTGGTTGAAACATTCCCAGTTTAATTATTAAAATACGATACAAGTACATGAAAGTGGAGATTATATTTTTAAATGTTATCTACGGATGTGTAACTTCGTTCGACACTTTTGTAATTTCAAATTGTATATTTACAGAGATCTGCAGCTTTGGTCACGTTTGTTGAAAGATTGTTTTCATCATTTCCTAAATAAAAGTTTTCCCACCGAGTAAAATGTATAACTTTTGTATCACAAAATGTTTACTTAAGAAAGTCCAAGTGACTAGTCAATTCAATAGGATCACATCCCAGACTAAATTGATCGTGCGAAAGCTGTGTGAGAAATGCTGAGTTTAGTATTAACGGCCTAACAATATCAAATAAAATTCTGGAATTGCACTTTGAAGCCTTTATTCTTCAGCTGAATCAGAGTTCATTTTTTTGTATCATAATATAAATACATTTTATTCTACGAAGAAAGTGGGATCAGAATCAAAGATTGGAGACGAAACAGATATTTCAGTCATCATCGTAAATGTGACTATTTGGTTGGTTGGTTGAATCCAACATTTTTTTATATTTTATCCAGCAGTTTATCGCTTGTCGTTTATCTTCCTAACCAGACAACAAAACAAAATCAGAAAGATGTCATCGACTTATGTCTGCGTCCTCCCCAGCAATCAGTTTATATGTGATTTGCTTGTTTGCTCTTTTTATAAATCTTGGCCCGAACTCTCACAATCACAAAGTCTCACAATCAGAAAACAGAAATAGGAAAGTTCTGATATTCTGTTTGATTCTGTTTGCGAAGGCTTAAATACCTCCTCATCTATAAAGTTTGATTCGATTTTTTGTCTTTGTTCATGTTAAGAAATGTCTGTGTTGTGTTTGTGCAGTTGTCAGCATGTTCTGGAAAACATGAAATGTTTCTTTTTCTGTCCGAGTCAGCATTCACAGGATCAAACCAATGTAACATCTTCTAGCTTTAGCCGGGTTGTCTTTCACTTATCAACGCAAGTTAATATTTTTCATGCCCTCAACATCAAAACAAAGCCAATAGATATACAAAGGGAGGAAAGCACATTTTTGCAAATTTATGTCGATCGATTATACTTAAACTAAAACCTTTCTTGCAGAAAAAGTTTGGATGTAAATGAAATTTCACAACAGCTAGGAATTAGTTATTTTATTTTATATATTATCTCCAGTCAGCTACTACCCTTCTTTTTGTTTTAAGCCGACAGGACGCTGACGTGCTAAATTATTACGCTCAAATTCCGTTTCCCTTAATGAACGTGAAGATTTATTGTTTGCTTATGTAAAACAATATGCAAATATCTGTGTAGCTGGTGGTGTGGAGTGGTGTAATCCTGAAGTGATGAATCCAACCCAGCAGCTAACCACTTGCCGGTTAAAATTAATAAACGAAGCAGCCAAGAGATAAGAATACTTAAAATAATCTGGACTCTACATGCACAACTACTTTTAACTTGTGCATAAAATATCATCAGACGGTTCCTTGTTCTACAACAGCATCAAACAACTCCAGTGTAAATGCAATAAACCCTACAGTATCTAAACTCTGATGTACTATGGCGCATACAAATACAACAGCTTTACTTGCCGTGCTTTCTGCTGCGACGATTTAGAAACGGGAAGTACAGAATCTGTAAAATGATCCACTGGAAACTAACCAATCTACCAGTTGAGCAATTCCATGATACATGCAATTGTTTGCGTGCATGGTTGCTCGCTTAAAGATGAATTCAAAATTCACATCTGGCGTGAAACACTCAATTCTTCATCTTTTCCTCCCGACTTAATACTTGGGATAGGATGGAAGGTTATCCTATCCAGTGCAAACACAGCAACAGCTAAACTACTAATATTTAGTTATAACCTTGCCTACTTGTCCATACAAGAAAAGGTTCAGACACTTTGGTGAGGCAAATGGTGAAAATGAAACAGGACAAGCCAGTGGTTGGGTGGCAGTGACCCAGAGGACCATGGAATGGAGAAGGGTAAAGATGGCTGGCTGGATGTAAGGCAGATGGGCATTCCTTTACAAATGTGCTGCTTAAAGAGATCTACAGGCTGGATGCAAGATGTTTTGCGATGAAAGAGACACCCAAGCCCAACCAACAGCCGTCGACCAGAAGGCAACAGGCAGGGATTCAAACCAAACCAAGGCCCACATTTCTAAATGGCAGGTGTACTTTTAGACTTACTTTCCACTTCCAAACCCATGGCTAAATCGCAATGAAACAGCACAGCGACTCATTTATAACGGGACATTCAGTAGTAAAGAGAGCCAGGAATGAACCAATGTGGATACCATTAACCGCAGGACATGTCGGCAGAAATGAGTATTGAATATATGTAGCTAAAAAGACACACAATTAGGCTTTATATACACTGGGTCTTTTAACCATCAGTATTTCTCCCTGTGGGAGGTTTCCATTGACTTTCTATCTTTCCAATTTCCGTAATGGATGAGCACATCTATGTGTTACTCTGTGTGTAAGTGCGTGCAGTCAACTGATCCATCAACCAATGTCACGACTAAAAATTGTGTTATGCGGCTGAGAGCTAAGAATCTAAATAAGTACTTATAAGAAGAGGCTGTCCTCATCTGCAAATGTCATTTTGTCATAATTCGAACCAAATTTTGTGATGATAGTAAAAGTAGGCAAGGAGTTTTTGCAGTCTCAGATGCTTTGGCACCTGCTCCAACCGAATGAATTAGGAATGTGGCCAAATCAACAGGCGATGCACAACTTCTCAGTTTTACACTACGCTCAACAGTTGACTGCACCTTATCTTTGTCATCTCCATTCCTTTCTTTATACAATGATACAGTACAAATCATTATAATAGAGGCCAGAAAAGTAATTTTCGCAGAGAAGTTGCAATTTTCTGATTTGATATGAAATCTGTACATTTGATACTTGCCTGCTAGAAGTGTACTGTCTACTTAACATACTGTAGACATAGTATAATGCTTAACAAATTGCAATACAAAACTCAAAATCCTTTTCGGACAGAAAGGATACAACGCTCTGCGTTAATCCCTCAGTTTTCCGGTTGATTGGCAAAATCTACGAATACTTGATTAAAAGCTTTAGAGTAGGGACAAAAACACAACAATAAAACTTCTAAAACTGCAACAAGACTTTGTAGCAACTTCATTGGCTCTCAGATTTCAAAAGAAACATTACAAGAGGAAAGTTTTTGTATATAGCTATTCTATTGCGTAAGTAGAACTAAAAGGAAGAACTTTGATCTGGAATGCAAGTCAAGTGCGAGAAGAAGCCAAGTCAGTAAAACTAAACCCTTGTAATCCGGGATAAGTGTCTGTGTCTGTCTAAATTGGCAACTAACTGCACTGAAACCCATCCGATATTCAACCTCAACATTATCCCACCAACACTAGATGCAACCGCATATCAAAGCATCTTCAAGTTCCATCTATCTCATCAACTCCATCCATTTCCATCCAACCAACAAATTTAACAATAACGAACCAACACTTTGTTCTTGCGAATAACTGAAGAAAATAAGAGTGACGTTAACCAACAAAACCAAACCACAAGCAGTCATTGGAGAGAATCTCCTTAACCATTGTTATTTCTCGGTTCGTTTTGTCTCCCGGCTACATCTACAACTAATGTTGCACATATAGTACAAACTATGTATTTAGTTCCTACAATCCGAGAAAAGTTGTAAATAAATGCTTCCTTTTCTACATACTCTCATACCGAGTTTGGTTTCAAAGCATGAGTTGGTAATAGGATGAGAAAGACAAGAGAAGGAACGAGCGCGACTTTAATGTAATTTTGGCAAACTTTGTTCTGTGGTTGGAAAAGTGAAGCTGCGTTGAGTGACTTGACTTTTGTGTTTTCTTTACAATGCTCAACTTTGCTTTTTGAAATTGAAACAAGGCGGAACTATTTATACTTGGTGAATAGAAAATGAGCAAGTTAAGCTAAGTTAAGCTAACTTGGTTAGATCCTTCCACTATGCTTGATTTTATTTAAAATGCACCCCACATACAGGAACCAACCACATTGAAAACTCTCTTTACATGAGATTGGATTACATTGTCCTCTGTCGTCCAGGCGTATATCATTACCGTAACGTATATCCGTATTATTGTAAGTGATGCGGTGTGGAAGGAGCCAAGTTTGTAAAATATGTGGTAGTTTCACCAACTCCTCGAATAGAACTCTAATGACCCCCGAAACGAAGCCGTGTTTTGTCTCAAGTTTTCTATCTCATACTGCAAGATATGCCATGTTACCGTGTCTCCCAGCGACTTTTCAAGATTATCATTCTCACTCAGTCACTTGGCTGCTAACGTTGCCATTCTGTGACGGACGGGATGTGATGAGCAACATTTACTTAAAGACAGACAGTTTTTCTCTTCTCCATTCTTCCATTACTTATTCGGGATAAGTTATCCCGGCATTTGAAATTGTGGAGTGAGTGAGAAGTTGGAGGTGATACAAAGAATGACATAAAAAAGTGGTTCTACTTTATATTTGACTTACCCAAACAGAATTGCAGCTCCAGCAATGGCACCACCCGACTGGGCCGTAAGGAATAGAATTGATCTCAGTGGAGAAATGCATTTGATGGAGGCCAGAGCCAAGGTGAAAGCAGGATTGAGATGAGCGCCAGGAAATACTTGGTAGCTAAGTGTCCCATAGGCCAATGCTGAGGCGAAGGCGATACTCAGAAATGGAGGAAAATGACCTGGATAATTTTTGACCAAATTAGAATCACAACCCCCGCATATTACGAAGAACGGAACAAAATGAGATTTCACTTACCCGTCCAAGGGACACTAACGCTACAGACGAAAAAAACGAAACACAACGTTCCAAGACATTCTGCGACCACAGCCTTCCACAATTCGAGGGTACGAATCTCAGCTTGTGGACTATGAATGGGGGTTGAAAAGTAGTCGACGGCTCCACTGTTCCTAGTCGTCATTGTTGTGTTACCACTTTCTCCACCTATCAAATTCTTGCTTTCTTGCTCTTTTGCAAGGTCCAGCAGTTGATCAACTTTTGCCTGAAGGGCCGTTAGTCTCCCGTCTAATGCCATGTTTCCCTTTTTGCTTTTGTAACTTGACGTGTTTGGGGAATAATAGTGAAATGCGATACGGTGGACGGATGGTTAATTTTATGGACGGAAGTTTGATGAATTTAAA
Source organism: Folsomia manolachei (assembly GCA_036491905.1). Classification (NCBI taxonomy): domain Eukaryota; kingdom Metazoa; phylum Arthropoda; class Collembola; order Entomobryomorpha; family Isotomidae; genus Folsomia; species Folsomia manolachei. The sequence continues at coordinate 2,493 of JAAXNX010000482.1, read as the reverse complement.
TTCGATGAATTGCACGTTCAACCCGTAAATCGGGTGAGTTGAGATTGATGGAGATTGCTTTTCTTGTCTTGTTTTACTTTACGGTAGATTCGGTTAGAGTTGAAATTAGACTCCATCCATCCATCCAGGGGGGAGTTGAATAAGAAATTGGTGAATTGCTCGTTTGTGGTAAAGTGTTCTTTGAAGTTTCCTTAAGATGCTTGACTTTCTCCCAAACGTATCAATAATTTAAGGAATTTAAACCAGACGACTTGTTTACAGTACTTTCTAAGTGTATCTATACTTTCTCCCGTGTTTCGTGGTTAGTTGGTTGGGTGATGGGAGTGTTAGTGCTAATGGCTATGTTTCTATCACTAACACACTACGTGGTATGGTAAGGACGGAGTACTTACTACCGATAAAAGCACTACCATGCAACTACTGACTACTGACTGAGGGATCAAAGGAGAGGAGCTCAAACAACTAACGTCTGACCTGGTCGACGTTACAAAGATCTCTGGAGTAGATTCCCTGTCCACAACCACTCTACTCTCTCTCACCCTGTAGTACAGGGCCTGTACCCGTTCTACAGAAATAGGAACATGCCAAACCAACTTGTGTTCATGTACAAGAAACCATGCTTGGTGTATAACATAACAGTGAAACTACAATTTACTACGACTGTGTGGGTGATGGAAGTGAATGGTAAACTGCCACTCAATCTTTGCCTCCTTCCTCCCTTCTTATCCCAATAGATATCGCACTCACAAGGAATACTACACCACCGGCGAAGTGATTCATTTCAACTGAGCATCCTTTAATGGAAGTTTGAGATAATGTCGTAAAGTAGAGCCTTAAATATGAAGGAATTATTTGCCTCAGTAGCAGCTACTGATATTATGCTCTTGAAAACATAATAATATCTGTACAACGGTGATATCTTTACATCCTATAACATAACAGTGAAACTACAATTTACTACGACTGTGTGGGTGATGGAAGTGAATGGTAAACTGCCACTCAATCTTTGCCTCCTTCCTCCCTTCTTATCCCAAACTGAGAGATAAATAGATATCGCATTCACAAGGAATACTACACCACCAGCGAAGTGATTCATTTCAACTGAGCATCCTTCAATGGAAGTTTGAGATAATGTCCTAAACTAGAGCCTTAAATATGAAGTTATTTTGTGCTACTGGTATTGTGCTCTTGAAAACATAATAATATCTGTACAACGGTGATATCTTTACACCCAATTTGAAATGGATTTGAATTGTTGTTTTTACAGCGAATTAATAAAACAATAACAAAATCTCATTAGAATTACTATAAAAGAGAATGACCCTGAAGAAACGAGGTTCTTAAACTCTGTCAGTGTTTTAGGGTAGTTTATGAAATAGCTGACTGGCGAAAACTCCCCATTCTACGATTCACTTTTATCTTTCTTTTCCTAAGCCAGTCAGTAGTCTCAGAATATCAGTAGATAGATGTTCCACCCACCATAGGCCAACTACACCATTACATAATACTGCTTTCATTCCATATACTTATATGGTTCACAAACTAACCTAGCAGTCATTCGCTAGTCTGAGGTCTTGGGGTTGACCTGTCCCGCAATAATACGTGATCTTGTCTTCTCCAGCTCCCAGCAGCAAATCTTCCCGAAGTGGCTCATCGGTTATACAGATATCTAGGCCATGGTTCATTGGTACTTTTTCTGCACTCTTCTTCCCATGTGTGGAATTCCCTTTTTGTGGCTTGGATTGAGATCAAACCAACCATCCTGCCAAACTACCGGGTCGGCATATTAGCCGGACAGGGTTTGGTCCGGGTCATGCATGTTACTTTGATGGGTGGTGGTGGGTGATTTTGTAGTGTCGCAATAATAAGGGTGCTTGAGAATGGGATGGAGAGAGATAAAATAGATCAGGATGAGTATCTGTAGGGTACACGAAAAGAAACATCAAACGTTACATTAGTTACACACCACCCACTCACCGACCAGCCAAATACATTGCATCAAGCCAGACAAAGAGACAACAAGATGATGTAAAAGCGTATGTGGGTGATGTGTGAATTTTGAACCAACCAGGAAAATGGTGAACACCTTGTTAGTTTAGTAGTCTCTCCAGTTAGTGAGTGAGTTAAGTCGCCATAAAGGAACAAGAGTATGGAAAAGCGAGAAGAGAGCTGTTGAATAAATTCAGAATTTCCTCTTGCAAACTAAAATGATACCCAGTGATCTGGTCGGGGGTGAAATAAAGGTTTTTCTCATCCATCCTGAGAATATACTCTACTACATTCAAGCACCTTTTGCGGAGATGGGCTATGTCTAAAATATAGTCATGCTTACTTAACATGTATCCTACACACATTCACATTGCTTTGTGAGTTGGATACAATTTACTTCCACCGCTGTAAACTAAACTAAAGAACACTTACTGCCACTGTTTGCCACTGAATTTCATTGTTTCGAACCAAGTCGACCTGGGTAGATCTGGATCTCACTATCTT